>PVLC010003009.1:91158-104204 GCA_004027655.1 Graphiurus murinus
TTTGCAGGGAAATGGATGCAACTGGAAAACATTATGTTAAGTGAGATTAGCCAGTCACAAAGAGTAAAGAAGCATATGTTCTCCCTAATATGCGGATGCTAGGGAGAAGATGGGGCATAAGAGGGTCTCCAGATGAAAAGGAGAGATCCTCGATAAGCAAAGAAGTTGATTTAACTGAAGGGAATGGACGGGGGTGGGGTGGGGGGGAAAGCATCCTAAAGCACATGATGTACTTACACAATTATAACAAGATCACTCACTGAACTGAACTTGAGAGGGAGGGAGGGCGAGGGAGCGGGGTGGGAATTGGGGAAAGGTTCAGATGAGAAATGTGTGCACATTTGTCTTTATCAATTTGTACCTACAAAAATGTACATATACAAAAATAAATAAATAAATTAAAAAAAAATGGTTGGCCCCACATATGGAGCATGACTGTTGGCTATAATTATATCTTTTTGTTATCTTTTTTTTTCTTTCATTACTATGAAATGACCTGCTCTGTCTCTTCTGATAAGCTTTTCTTTGAAGTCTAACTTGTCTGCTATAAGAGTTGCTATGCCTACTTGATGTCAGGAGGCTCCATTTGCATCCCCTTTAGTCTGAGAATATATTTGTAAAGTGTATTTCTTGCAAACCACATATAGATGGATTATGTTCTTTAATCCATTTATATAATCTATATCTTTTATTGGGAACTTGAGGCCATTGACAACTAGTGCTATTATTAAGAGATTATTTTTTTTTGTTTTTTTTTTGTTTTTTTTTTGCGGTACTGGGGATGGAACTCAGGGGCATTTTACCTCCGAGCTATACCCCCAGCCCTATTTTTTATTCTTTATTTTGAAACCGGGTCTCACTAAGTTGCAGAGTGCCTCACTAAGCAGCTGAGGCTGGCCGCGAACCCGGATCCTCCGGTCTCAGCCTCCCGAATGCTGGGATTACAAGCGTGCTCCACCACGCCCGGCTAAGAGATTATTTTTAATTCTTGTCATTGTAAGTTTTATTTTCTGTTTTAGATAGTGTTAATTCTTCTTCACTTAGTTGTTCATTTGATGGAATACATTCCTTTTCTAGTTCTGGTGCTTATTTTCATTTTTTTGTGTTTTATTTATTTGAATATTTTCTCTAGTTCTCGTTTGTTAGACATGAATTCTTTTAGTTTCTGATTTCTTTGAAGATTTTTATTTCTCCCACAGTTTTTGAAAAATATGTTTGTTGGATAAAGTAGTCTTGGCTGGAAGTTGTCTTCTTCAATTTCAGGTACATTTTTCCCATCCCTCCTAGCATTCGTGACTGGTTTGAGAAGTCTGGTGTGATTCTTATTGTTTTCCTTCTGAATGTCATCTGGCTTTTTTATCTTGATGTATTTAAAATTCTTTCTTTGACTCCTGTGTTAGTCATTTTTATTATTATGTGGCGTGGAGTTCTTCTCTGGTCTTTTTTAATTGGGGTTCTGAATGTCTCCTGTACTTGTGTGTCCACCTTGTTTTCTACATTTTGGCAGTTCTCTGATATTATATCACCAAAGATATTTTTATTTTCCTTGGTTTGAGCTTCTAGACACTCTTTTAGGTCTATTATTCTTAGGTTTACTCTCCTATAGTTATCCCAAATCTCTTGGATATTTTGGTCATGTTGTCTGTCAAATTGTCTTCCCTATATTTTTGAATGCATGTTCATTTTTTCATGAGCTGTCTTCTAAGAGTGATATTCTGCTTTTCACATGGTCTAGTATGCTGTTGTTTGGCAGTTTTTGCTGAAGTTTTTATTGTATTTATTGTGTTCTTCTCTTCTTTCAGTTTCTTTTTTACACATGTCAAGGATATTCATCTCTTTATGTTCCTTCATATCATTTAGACTTTCTCTGATATCATTTCTATAGTTGGGTCATATTTATAATTACAATTCTGAATTCTACTGGCATTCTCTTTACTTCTGAACTGGTGATTTCTGCTGTTGTGGAGTTGTGGTAGCTTATTGTTTCTTTGCTAGTATTTCTCACGTCTTTAGGATTCTTAAATTTGTATCTTTGCTATGGTTTTCAACTCTGTCTCTTTGTGTGGAGTTCCTATATCTAATTGCTCTTCCTTTATGATATATCCTGTTCTGGAGGTAAATATTTACCTCAAGTTATGTCTTAAGGGACACTACTGGAGAAACCCACTGACTGTACACCAGCCTCTGTCCTTGCAGAGCTCAGACACAATCAGCTAAAGCTTGTAGTATTTTGAGCTTGCTGGGGTGTCTGCCTAGCTTGTATTCCCCAGAGAGATCTCACCCCTTCAGTTGCTTTGGTTACTGGGGCTGCCTTGTACCCTGTGCTCTGCTTAGTTCACATGAAATCCTGTTCTCCACGAGTCTGAGTTCTGCCTTGGTTTCGTTATCTCAGTGAGCCCCCCTGTTGTCTTTCTAATGATGGTCACTTGAGGTCCTGCAGACCTTGATTCCACATCCACATGCTAAAATTTATTGTTCTTTTATTATTACCTGCTGTTTTGCTTGCACTTGCTGGGGGCACAGTGTTGCAGCATCGCTAGCACTCTGTGAGGATGTCACCTGTTGTTATCCAAACTCACAGGTGATCACAATATTCAGCTGAACTTTCTCACCCTGAGAGACCACATCTGAGATCTGAGATCTGTCCTATTCTCCCCCCATTAGTCTGTTGACATTCTGAGAGCACTGGGTTCAACTTCTCTATGTCTCATTTGGGTGCCAAGCTCTGCCGTTCATAATGGTTGCATTAGTAAATTATAGGTATTTATGCCCAAGGACTGTCCTGTTGTCAGGTTAATAGGGTACAGGCTCAGTGGTACAGGTTATGACTTTCCATTTTGTATTTATTACCCTATGTAGCTAACACTACAGTCTGTGCCCTGTGTCAACCCCCCCTGATGTGCTGTCACACTGTTGGTACTGGGTTCCAGTGATACTAGGTTTCAGTTGATAGAGTCATCTCAGCCAGCCAGCTGCAATTTCCATGCCTGTGTACAGAGACCTGCCTATAGGCATGTTAAAACGGATCAGGTTCAGCAATAAGGGTAATTAGGACTTTTCATTAAGTGTTTATCACCCTGAGAGACCGCTGCCACTACAAGTCATGTCCTATGCATCTCTAACCTTCTGTGTGCATCTGTTAGCTGGAATAATGTTAGTGTCTAGAGACCCGGCTGCCAGCACACTGATCAGACCCAGGTTTGGTGGTACCATTGCTTATAATTTTCTGATGTATTTTATCACCATGGGATACTACAACTGGGGTCAAGAGCCCCAGTTTCTAAGTGGCCTGGAGAGGCAGGGTAGACTGTAGCCTTTGCTTCCTGCTCCTGGTACCTGTAGGTGCTGTCACAAAACTCCCACTTCCAACCTGTCCAACTTTAATGTCCCAGGAACTGCAGGAACCCTATGCAAACTCCAAGTCCCTACGAAGACGTCAGTGGTTTCTACAGAGACTTCCCCAGCCCTGCAGTCATGTGTATTCCTGCTGAAACTGACTATAAACTCGGGATCTCTATGAGTTATATTGAAATATCTTAAGACTCAGTAGGAAGAGTCTGTTTCCTCACTATTCTGATACCAATTTGGACGAGTTCTGCCATGGCCACAGCAATATTTCCTAGGCAGCCTGACTGGGTTATTCAGAGTTTCACAGGCATAGAGAGCAGATGAAACTTGTCCTTTCAGTTGGTAATATGTATACACTAGGATATTAGGATTGGATTTCTTCTTTACTACTTTCCTGGTAGCCTGCATTGCTCAGAATTAGCAAGGCCCATTACCTGCATACTGATCCATATTAATACATAGTTAATTCTATTTTCATTAGTTAGACTGTATTGTCCTGTCTGATATGCTCTTGAGAATGAAGATACTAATATACTTGCATTTTTTAAGATAAATTCAGGCTCATTCCTAAGCATCAAAAAAGAAAAAATATTAGTAATACATCTTCAAATCTATTACTCCATCTTCCCTACATTTCTCAATTCATGTTTCCTTCTGTCCTAATTCTTTTTTAAGGTAAAATGAAAGCAAGTAAACAATGACATGGTCAGAAATGTTGTTTAGGGAAAAGCTGGCTAGATATGGACAGTTTCTGGATTTGCAGTACAATAGTTTAGAATCTGGAGCTCTCCTTAGTATATCTCCTTAGAGACATACTCTTGTCTGTGTCCAGATATAATCAGTATCAGAAAGCCTGCATTAACATAGTAACATATACATAAACCTATGGAATAATAAAAGTCAAGATTATTAATTTATAATAATAAATATACCTGTCAGATAAAATAGTTCTGTTGACAATATTAACACATTCTCTCCTTGTAATTAAGCTACAAACAAAACAAATTTAAATGGGAAGATACAATGTTAGCTTATCTCCCAAAATGCCTGTTATTGAGAGTCTTTATGCTGGGTACAGTGACTTGTGTCTATAATCACATGAACATGGGAGGCTTGCAAGTTCAAGGCCACCCTGGGCAACTTAGTGAGACCTGTGTCAAAAAAATAAGAAGGACTAGGGGTTATCTCAGTGGTAGAGTGCCCCTGGGTTGAATCTCCAGGACCACACACATAGGCACATGAATACACACACACACACAAACAGATACACACACAATACAAGAGTCTTCATTTATGGCACATTCTCCAGTAGATAGCCAAACACTAGGAATTACATCATATCTAAGTTGTTTTCTGAGTTTTGAAACAAAACAATGCTAGTTAAATGAATGTGATTTGAAATTTTGAAAATCTGATGCTAAGATTCTCTACTTCTTAGACATTAACTTAATAAATTTGACCAAAGTTGATCTCGGTGGTTTATCACTTTATATAGTTTTAATTTGTATATGTATATTAATACTAATATATATGTAGAGATTAGATTTGAGGATAGTATTCGAATGGGGTTGAGGGGCATTTTACTGTAACTAAAACTTCCTTGCTACTATGCCCAGTTCCTGTTATCATAAGCATCAGTCAGTGTCTGGGCAGGAAAACAGAAACTAATTTAAGTATTCCAAGAAATAGGAATTTAATTCAGAGACTTATTAATAAGCGTTAGAATAACAGAATTTCAAAGGGCTCTATTTTTCCTTTTGCTTCTCTAGCCTGAGTAAATGACTAACCCCTGTAGCCTAGAAATATAATTATGTAGGCAAAGAATATTCCTTCATAGTTGAAATGTCTCTCCTAATTATTAATTTTGCCTATATATCCAGGTATTAAATATATTTTGCAACATGGTATACACATATTTTCAAAGAAGAAACTGAAACACTATTTCAATTAAAATCAATTTTAAAAAGAGTATTAATTTTCCAAAACATTGAGCATTGTCTAACAGATAAATTGACAGGTGAAATTTGCCCAACATAATATTAGCTAGTATAAAGTAACCTTTATCAAATAAAAGAAAAACTCACATTACCTTTGGTCTCTTTGCCATCATTTCCTAAGAGCCATTTTTTGGAAGATGGGCATTTTAGAGTATATAGCAAGGCTGAATAGCTGGGCAATAGGCCTGAAAATTTTGGTATGCCAGCTCTGAGCTCTAATTTTGCCTAAAAATTTCCTGAGTGGCCCTATAAATGTTATTTTAAATGACTATATGAAGCTAGATGAGGATGTTAGAGAGATTATTTTTAACTGAAGTCCACAGTTATTTCTGCCTTGTCAATCTTCCAACTCACAAATGCTCAGGACAAAATTAGATGATGTCTGAGAAGATTATTTGTTTTCTGAGATAGCTTTTGAAAATTATTTTTGTAAATGATTATGATTATATATTAAACCAAAATATAGTCTCAAAGATTTAGAGATTTGCCTTCGTTTTGCAAATAGTTGAATACATGTGTATGAAAGTTTTGTTAAAGGCATGAATTTAATCCTTTGCTGAATTATACCCTCAAGATTTATTACAGGGATTGTAAACTGTAGTGCCTAAAGGAGTAAAGCAGGTAAACTGAATTAATGAAGCTGTTAGCACAGTCTTGTGTTCTGATACATTAATGCAGGTCTACCAATTATTTACAAGAAGTCAAAAATCTAAATTTGTATGTAAAACCTCCTGATATTTAAATGCTGGAAAAATTAAAGTATTTTTAAAATACTATGGAACAAGCAAAAGGTATTTGGTAGTTTTTATTTGGGCCACAGGCCATCAGGCTGCAAACTGTTTAAAACGTATATAAAACAAAAATGCAGTGAGCATAACTATGGTTCATGTCAACAACTGGCCTTGCCCAGAGGCCATTATTTAGAGCTGACAACAATCATCCCGCATTACATAAAACTGATATTTACTACATATCATATATTATGCTATATATTTCACCTACATCACCTTGTTTAATACATGATTCCAAATGATTTGTTATTATCGTCCCTAACTTAAGCATAGAGCAATTTTAAGATCATGCAACTTGATCAAGTTTGAACACTAGAAAAGAAGCAGAAAAAGAACTCAAATTAGTCCTGACTGATTTCCAACTCATCTGGTAATGATTCCACCATTCGAGCATGGTAGGAACTGCAGGGCCATATTACACAACAACTCACAGGCCAGAATAAAAGCATCCTGAGATGGTTTGAAGGAAGAGAGAGGATCAGAAAATTGTTGAAATAATCATGGAAGAAATGAAATAGCAGCATGATTCCAAAATCTCCTATCCTGTTGATTCTCTTGTGCCACCAATGTTATTAGACCAGAGACCATATCAGTCATCAGCCTAATCCTGTATCTTCAACTTCTCTATTCTCCGTTTGCTTACTCACTCTTCTTAAAGAATAGCAATATCTCCTTGGATTCAATGATCTCTTCCAACTGCTGCTTTATTACCTGCTCTTCATAGACAAACTTATAGAAGGAGTTGTCTATGCTCTTTTTCTCCATGTCTTCACCTCTATACGCTATTTATCCCACTTGTTTGCCTTCTGTCTCTGATAGTCCACCAAAACCTCCCATGGGAATTTCACCAATGACATCCGTATCACTATACCCAATCCAGTCGCTCTGATCTTAGCCTCTAAACATTTGACACTATCAACAACATTGCACATCTCAGAGAATTATCTTCTCTTCGATTCTATTAAAGCACCCTTTTTCTAAATTTCCTCTTCCATTTTTAATGGTCCTTCTTAATGTCCTCTCCCACTTAATTCTCTTCTATTAAACTCAAATCTTAATTATTAAAAGACTCGAGTTCATGTTAGTTTCTATTTTCTTCTTATGCGTACTACTATTTCTTAGCCATCACATCTATCCCCATGACTTTATATAACATTCAAAATACTATCTTTGGTTGATTTTTACTAATATCTATAATTTCATAGTTAGCTGCCTAAAAGTTGGTAATTATATATAAAGAACTTCAGAAACTGAGAAGACCTTAGAGTTCACTTATTGCTTTATATTTGTATATTATTCCTCATATCTGATATGGTATATTGAACTACTATTTGATTCCATGTTTTAAATTTTAACTAGTGTTTGAAGAAATTTCTGAGTATTTTCTATTTTATCAACCATATATGACCTACATGAACTACTTCAGAACATTAATTATTAAATGAATTACTGTGTGATGTCTGAATTTTAGAACATTTTTCTGATTTGGATTTAATTAAATTTTGTTAAATGACAAAACATAATAACTATTTATAAAATGCATTATGCTTTAGCATATACACAGAAGATAGGCCAGTACTGAAATAATTTTGTATACAAATTCTCAAACATTTTTCCTGTCTCCATATACTCGAAGGGCATGATCATTAAATAACCCTCAAATAAAACTATATATATATATATAGTTATATATAATTATATATAACTATATAGTTTATATATATATGTTTTTTTCTGGTGAGAGTATCTCAGAATTTGGTATTATGAGGTAGAGTGCTATTCGGATGTTTATTTTTAAAAAATCTCCCAGGTATTTCTAATATGTCTCCCACTAGTATGTCAGACTTCAATGATTTAGTCCAACACCTTTACTTTATTGGAGACATTTTGTCTCATGATGGCCCCTCAATTAATCAACCTTGGAACCACTAAATTTCCAAAATTTTTAAGTGAATTAGCAAATATCTTTGTTGTTTAGACTTATTTGATAAGTTTTCTGCAACATATTTTTAAACCATTTTAAGTTAGGTTTTCTGATACTTTGAGTCAAAAACATTATTAGTGGGCAAAAAGTTTGTTCCTTGTATTTATAAAAAAGAAAAATGGAAAAAGAAAAAGAAAACAACTCTGCAATTCAACAGTATAAAGAGTAAGATATTTAGGTTTTGAGACATACTAATAAGCACATTATAATTTAACTCAAGTTCTTTCTGAGGGGTCATGAGGACTCTAAGAAATAAGCTCTTTTAATGCTAATTGCATGGAATAATATTTGCAAAGAGACTTGTAAAGGTTATGTTTTTTAGGTTTAGGAGTTCTGGTTAACATTACTCAATAAAGTAGATCTCTTCTGAATCAAGAATTTTCTTTATTGGCATTTAATACCCTTAAATTTATTTTAATTTTGTTGTAATGGGGAACATCTTTACTGTTATGTCTACTTGAAACAAGCTTGAAAATTGTCTGTATGATACTTCTGTCTTTTGTCTTTTTAGTGTCATTTTTGCACATATATGCAAATAGTTTCATTTTCTATTCTGCCAAATTGTACTTGAGTTTTCTGATACCATAGGGAAAACATCTGAGAAAGATCATAGAATATTATCAAATCATAGAGTTTCAGCAAGTCTCCTGAGTCATTTAGTTTGGAAGAATTTTCAGGTTTCCAAATCTCTCTCAAAAATGTGTCTGACTCTTTCCAGTATATTAATGTATTGTGCAGAAGCTGCTGCAAAAAGTGAGCAGAGCTGCCCTTTAGTATAGATAAGCTACCTAAACAGTGTGCCTGAGGTGTACTAGAAAGAATCTCCCATCAATTTAGCATTTGTCTGTCTGCCATAGGTTCTAAAATTTCTTTTATAAAACTATCCTTTCTGTATTTCAAGGATTGTTGCTCATAAAGATTTTCCTCTTAAAATTGAAGAATATAAATTAACCATATAGATATTAAATTAAAATAAAGGAAAAATTGAGTGAGAATCTGAAATTAAAGAGATTTGGGTAGCATATGATCTGCATGTTGAGGGGGGAGAGAGTTCAGGTATCAAAGACAAACTTCACCTACTGTGCTAAAATTTAAAATAGAATGATAACCAATATCATAAACTTAAAGTGTCACTGCCGAAGGCTACCAAATTTTTTACCTTTTTTTGTTACTGGGGGTTGAACTCTGGGCCTTGTACTTCTGAGCTATACCCCCAGCCTTATTTTTTATTCTTTATTTTGAAACCAGGTCTCACTAAGTTGCGGAGTGTCTCACAAAGCAGCTGAGGCTGACTGCAAACCCGGATCCTCCCCTCTCAGCCTCCCAAAAGCTGGGACAAGCGTGCACCATCACGCCTGGCAATTTTTTACTTTTATTGGAGCATTGTAATTATACATCATATTAAGGCATAGGGTGATAGGAATATACATTAACCCAACACTTCCTGTTCAGAAGGCATTTACCAACTAGATTTCTTTGGTCCCCAGATAAGGGATTCTTGTATTTTAATTATGTAAAAATCAACTAGACAGCTTTATTATAAAGATAACACCTGAGCTGGGGATGCAACTCAGTAGTTAGAATGCTTGCCTAATGTGCATGAGGACCTGGGCTTGCTTGCCAACTGTGTTAAGGGTTACAGAGAGGAAATATCCAGTAGAGAGTATTCAGTATGAGAGATCAAGGAAAAGTAGTTGGAGATGACAACTTTTGATTGAAACATTACTTAAAAAGAAGTAGAAAATAATGTACCCAATATTAGAGGGAAACATAATTAGCAATTATATATATTTTAAGTCTTATTAGGGACTCTCATTATCTGGATTATTATGCTTCCTCTCAACAGAATTACACAAGCCTAAGCCGGGCGTGGTGGCGCACGCTTGTAATCCCAGCATTCGGGAGGCTGAGACCGGAGGATCCCGGTTCGCGGCCAGCCTCAGCTACCTACTGAGGCACTCCGCAACTTAGTGAGACTCGGTTTCAAAATAAAGAATAAAAAATAGGGCTGGGGGTATAGCTCGGAGGTAGAATGCCCCTGAGTTCAATCCCCAGTACCGCAAAAAAAAAAAAAAAAAAAAAAAAAAAAGAATTACACAAGCCTATACTTTCTTTGACTGTTTTCATTCCCTGACACTTCTCTCACAAAAGCAACTCACCTCATCACAACATTCCTCAAGAATGGGATGGTTGAATATTTAATTTGATATACTAACTAATGCTGCCCTTAAAATATTTCTAATACCTTAGTTCATAGAAATGACTAAAATTGACATCCTAGACACTTGAATGGACTGAAGTTAGGATACGAAATATTGTGGTCAATAGATTCTTTGGTATCTCTTAAGTCATATCGAAGACATGGTCTTACAGAAGTATACATTGTGAACCAGGATAATATTGGTGACACCATAAAAAGAGTAGATTATTTGAGAGAATGCAAACTATCTTTCAGATCCTGGTATACCACTTAAGGGTTTTGGAAATCATCACTCCTCACACATAGAGACACCAGCTGAATAAGTTGAAAATTAATTAATATTTTTGATTGATCAAAGAATTTAGGTCACAGAGCCAACCATCACCCTGAAATTGTAGAGACAGGAGAGCATAGAGGATGAAAGTTTACCAAAGTAGAAATTCAGAAGTAGAATCTTGTTATTGCAACAAGTTCCAGGGTAGGAAAACTTACAATCGAATTGACAATATTTTGGTTCTTGATAAGTTTGACAATTAGATAATCAGGGCATCCCAGAATTAGGTGTAGCCCTCACAATTTCCTTATTTTACTTCCAGGTGCCCAACCAGGTTATTGTAAGGGTACACACTGGAGAAAATTCCCCTTGTGCCAACAGAGAGAGATAGCTATTTCTAAATGCTCAAAGCATTCTGTTATTAAAATAAATAAGTAGTAAAAAAGCCTTGAGAGGAAAATATCTTACCAGAGATTAACCATGTTAGGTTATACTAGAGTACAATGAACCTGAAGGAAGGGAAAAAAAGATAAGCACTTGTGAATGTCCAGACACAAAGAATAATTAAAAGAATGATACCAAATCTTATAGAACAATAAAAAGCATGGGACCTTACCAATAGACATTTGGGCTCCTATATTACAATATTGGTTTACAACTGAAAGAATTACATGCCTTGGATACTATTTAAGAAGTCTTTAGGTAAAAGCAAAGGTGAAAGAGTAGACAAACTAAAGGCTACAAGTGGATTTTAGCCTTTGATACTTACAGGTACAACAAACAGTAAACACACAGTAACTGCTAGCCTGACAAGAAAATCCTCCCAAAAAAGGCCTATTTACCTATTGTCATTTTACTTGTTACATCATATCTCATATTCAAAATATTACAGAGCATACTAAAACACACAAAAAAATCACAGTTTGAAAATAGAAAAAAAGCACAAGAACTAGACTCATATGGCACAGGCATAGAAAATATCACCAAGGAATTTAAAATAGCTATAAATAACATGTTAGAGGGTCTAAAAAAGGTACAGAGCATGCAAAAATAGATGGGTAATGTAAGCAAAGAGATGGAGCTCAAAAAATAAAAAAGAAATGCTAGGAGTCAAAACCACTGTAAAATAATAAAGAATGTTTTTTGATGAGAAAATCAACATAATGAAAAAATCCAAGAAAGAATGAGGAGCAAACTATACATTATTTTTGGGGGTGCTACTGTGAGTGGAATTGTTTTCTGGATTTCTTTTTCAGTGGATTTATGGTTGGTATACAGGAAACAAAGATGTATGATTAAATGCACCAATAAAAAAATAAGAAAGATCTATAATCAACATTTTTTCATTTCTCTACTAGGAAACTAGAAAAAAAGACAGTAGCAAATAAAACCTAAATTAATCAGAATAAAAGGAATAATATAAATTCATCAGAAATTAAAGAAATTATACATAAAAATTCTATAAAATCAAGCTGGTTCTTTGAAAAGAGAGATAATATTGATAAATTTCTAGCCAGGCAAACTAGGAAGAAGAGTCAAGATACAAATTTTACTAATATCAGAAATAAAAGACAGCCATCACTGCTGTCAGTGGATTTTTAAGTGATAATAAAATTATATTATAAACAACTATATTTCCACAAGTTTAATGACTTATAGAAAATGGGAGATTCTTTGAATAACTCTATCTACCAAAGCTCTCATTAAGGAGAAAAATATAATCTTAATAAACTTAAAATAATCTTTGGAAACACAGAGCACCAGATCTAGATGAATTCACTTGTTAATTCTATCAAATATGTAGGGAAGACATTAAAAATTCTTTACATTCTCCTCTAGAAAACAGAAATAGAGGGAATGCTTTCTAACTCTTATGAGACCAGCATTGCTCTAATACTAAAACCAGACAAAAACATTACAAGAAAGGAAAGCTATATACCAATATTTCTATGAGCATAAGTACAAAAATCATCCACAAAGTATAAGTATTACCAAATTGGATCAAATAATATATAATTAATATAAATAATAATTATACAAACTGACCAAGTTAGATTTTTTCAAAGTATGCAAAACTGGTTCAACAGATGAATTTAATTAATATAATATACAACATCCACAAATAAAGAAGAATCATATGATCATATCAATAAGCATTAAAAAAGCATTTGACAAGTTCAAACAATTCTTAATAAAATTCTCTTAGCAAATTAGTGATGAAGGAAATTTATAAATTAAAAAAGAAAATCTGTTTTGCATAGTGGTATATGCCTGTAATTCCAGTACTTGGGAGGCTGAGTTCAGAGGATTGCACATTTGAAACCAGCCTCAGCAATTTAGCAACACCCCCAGGAACTTAGTGAGACCCTATTTTAAAATAAAAAAGGCTAGAGGTGCAGCTTGAATGCAGACCATCCCTAGATTCAATCCCCAGTACCAGAAAAATAAAAGG
>PVLC010003010.1:0-104104 GCA_004027655.1 Graphiurus murinus
GGGAGGGAGGGAGGGAGGGAGGAGTTAGTAATTGTGAAAGGTAGCAGAATGAGAGAGAAATTGATTATTGATTAATTAATTGATTGAACTACATATAAGAGGATATTTGATCAAGTGAGAATTATAGCCTGTTAACATGATTGAAAAAAGTTTCAGAATATAACTAAGATTTAAAACTCAAAACTTTTCCAGTTATCTCAGGCCTTCCTTTTCCTGTCCCATCTCCATATTACTGGTGATTGTTGCTATTACAACTAGAACGTTAGTATTGTGGTACTTGACATCGCCATTGACAATAATAACAATGTCAAACATTTATTGAACACCTGCAATGTGTCAAATATTGCCCCATGTCCTTTTCCTAGGACATTATATGCAGACTAACAACTCAGGACCACACTGTGGGAGAGACAGTTCTACACAGCTGAAGTGAACATGTTCTAATGTTAAAAAAAAAAAAAAAATCAAAAACAGTGTGGGGAAAGAGGCTGGAATAATCCAAGTCCTCTTCCTCTTGTGTGCTCAAAATATTTATCTCTCATGAAGTTTAAATTTGTTTCATTTGGATGGAACCCATTACTGAAATGCCTCAGCATTTGCTACAGTCTTTTCTTGCTTCTTTAACTGGTATGCCATATTTGTCATGCTATTCTAGGCACGTCTTAAACATGGTCTACCTTGAATTTCATACTCTTGGATGTTAAAGCCACAAACACACTAAATGTAAGAGTTAATAAATAAAAGTATTTTAAAGTTATTAGTAAATGCATTTCAATGTGATATAATCCTATTCTAGAAGTTGATTAAAATACGAAAATATTGAACAACAATAAACATGACACACTCCTTCAGCTATACGTGATAAATTGTTTAAATAAGCATGCCTATATTGCTCACCGTAATAAAAACATTGTTGAAGTACGTGTTGATGTAAAGTTATATAACAGCAAAGAATAAGTACTTCAAAACTGACTGGGTAATTTTATCTAACAAATTAGGAACACAAAATTATTTAAAAGTTGGAATCAGTTCTAAATAAGTCACTAAACAATAGAAAGAACAACTATGTGAGCAACTGGTCTGTGCTTATTGACTGAAACTAGTATTTAATAATAACAACCCAGTCACAAATCAGCAACACATTTTGTTGACTCGGTTGAAATTCCAGATTGGCTGAACTCAGGATGCATCCTATGGTCTTGCTGCATTAAACAAATTATCACTACCATTCAATAAGATATTGAGCAATTTTTACAGACCATGTAACAGTAATTTTTATGGCATACCTTTCAACATTCAATAAACATTCGTTAGAGCTATGAATTTTAAGTTTTGCTTTCATTACCAGAGGGACAAAAAACTGAGCAATCATTGACCACAATGTGACACTACTTCAATATTATACAATAAACATATATTACAGATGAATATTTTATTCTATTAGAATGCCTTTTGATATTTTAAAAAATAAGTCTGTGGTAATATTAGGGTAAATATTAGGGTTTTTAAGACATGCTGAGGCAAGGGTATTTACAACATAGAATGTAGTCTATTTGCTTATTACTGTAACATCCCATCCTACTGGAGTCTCAATATGGCATATCCAAAATCCATATACAAGGAAAGCTAATAGCTTCATGTATTTCTGTGTGTGTGTGTGTGTGTGTGTGTGTGTGTGTGTGTGTGTGTGTGGTATTAGGAATTGAATCTAGGGACATTCTACATTCTACCTCTGAAACTGTACCTCCAGCCCATTTTTTAAATTTTTTTTTATCTTTTTCTTTGAGGGGAAGGTACTGGGGATTGAACTCAGGGGCATTCTACCTCTGAGCTCAACAACCCATCAGATTTTATTTTTTTATTTATATTTATTTATTTGTTTATTTGTTCATTTATGTATTTATTTATTGTGGTACTGGGTATGTAACCCAGAAGCATTCTACCTCAGAGCTACACCCCTAGCCCTACTTTTTATTCTTTATTTTGAAACAGGGTCTCAGTAAGTTGTGGAGGGCCTCACTAAGCATTGAGGCTGGCAGCAAACCTGGATCCTCCAATCTCAGCCTCCCAAGTACTAGGGTCACAAGCATGCACCACCACTCCCAGCTCCCAGATTTTATTTTTTATATTGAAACAGGGTCTAACAAAATTGCTGAGGCTGGTATTGAACCTACAATCATCTTGTTTCAGCCTCCCAAATACTGGGATTACTACAAGTGTGTGCAACCACATTGGGCTCTATTTTTTGTTTTTCAAAACAGGGTCTCACTAGACTGCTGAGAGTCTTGCTATATTGCTGAAGCTGTACTTGAGCCTGTGATCCTCTTGTTTCATCCCCCCAACTACAGTAATTACAGTCGTGGGCCACCAACCTGACTTATGAACAAAAGAAAGTCACTGAAGTGACTTATTCGAACTATGAAAGAAACACTTTATCTTTATTCTTCTGAGCTATTTATCAATGTCCTATGTAATCCTAATATTTAACTTAGTCTATTTCACAATAGGAAGTATCTCTATAGCCTTGCCAAATTGGCTCAAATTCCTAATGTCAGTCATTTCAATCCTATCAAAATAAAAGGATTTACAAACAAGTACACCATCTGCCAACTCTCATTTCCCAATAAGAGTCATTGCTAGATGAAACTTCCTCCTGAAAAAAAAAATGTTACCTAAAAAGTAAATTATTTTAGCACAGGAAGTTGTAGAAAATCATAAATTCTTAGATAAAGCAGTTCCTAAATTTTTACTCAAAT
Source organism: Graphiurus murinus (assembly GCA_004027655.1). Lineage (NCBI taxonomy): Eukaryota > Metazoa > Chordata > Mammalia > Rodentia > Gliridae > Graphiurus > Graphiurus murinus. The sequence goes on from PVLC010003010.1 coordinate 2,757, forward strand.
GATTTTTATTTAATGTAATTGTGTAGTTTTCTTTTGGGAATGATCCAGAGATATGTTTTCAAGGCTCTTAATATGCAGAATATGTTAAGTACATGTATTGTACCTAAATCATGGATTTTTACCTAGAAAGAACTTCAAAATAAGAACATGCATGGTAAACGGAAAAAAAAAAACCAAAAGCAAAAAACAAACAAAAATCCTACTAACATTCTTTCAGAAACTATATGTGTGGTGATAGATTAATGGGTATTTCCCTCTCAAGTATTTATTTATTCCTATAGGAATAAATCATAAAGGCATGTTGTATTCGTAATTGTTTAATAAAGATTTTAAGTACACAATTTGGGCAGCAGGCTTTATTTATAAAATAGTTAGCTCCATTTAAGAATAGTAGGCATATAACCATCTTGATTCCCTGAAGTGTATATTATTTTCAAATTGTCATTGACCATAGAGGCTGCTGCTCTGTCTGTCCTCACCAGAGACATCCCTCACCCTCCAGAATCAAGGGGTCTTGGCATATGATGGAATTAGAAGCATAAAAAAGTGGAGAGTTTGGGGAAGAACCAGATGATAAACTCTATTTGGGATATTTTTTATTTTAATAATTATTTCAATTGTATGCATGTATGTGGCATTCTATGATAATTTGATAGCTATATATAGTGTGTAATGATCAATCAGATTAGTAAACATTTCCATTTCCTCATTTTCTTTAAATGTTTGGTTAACGTGTAATAATTGCACACTCTTATGAGGTACAGTGTGACATTTCAATGCATACAAAATGTAGGAAGCATTCTGTTTCTGAAGGGCATTTGAGATCTGAATGTGGTGCTGGTTTCTGTGGTGCTGATGATCCAGGGTCAGGATGGAGTTCATCTCAGAGTGGCCTAGATGAGCTCAGTAAACTCATCTTAGGTGAGTCAGACTGAGCTGCCTTCTGCTGCCCCCGTGACCTGCAGGTTCACAAACTACAACCACCAAGACTGTAGATGGAGAGCTTTGTTCTGTGCTCCTACTTGGCAACTTGAAAGCCCAAGCCAAGAATCCCTTCGGAGTCATTCCTCTGATGCAATCCACTGCAAAAGATATTTTATACGGGTCACACATCTTGAAGAGAAATGTGCTTATCCTCTGCACTGAGGTCAGAGTTCCTCCGGAGCGCATATATTTAAGAAATTATTCTGCATCTGAACGGTGAAAGCGTGCTGCTTGGTTATTTGAGCAAGCACCATTGCTGAATCCCGCTTCCAACCATGCACCTGCAGCATCTGTTTCATGGTGCCCACTGCCTGTCTGCTTCTCTAGCTGTCTTCAGGGAGATGTGTACTGACACGGAATCCACGGAGGAAAGGAAGACAGTGAAAGGAGGAAGAAGATCATCCATGCCCATTTTTCTTAGTCTGTAATAAGCACAAGAATCATTCGGACCCCTCCTGAAAATACTGAACCAAGACTTGAAACCCTACCTTTCTAACTAGCTTGCATGCAGCTAGTATCGGTATTGCTGGCTGCAAGCTACACTTTGAGTAGCAGAGACACATTCTTTTGTTCTTACGGGGACATTAATGAACACTGAAAAAAAACATTTGGAAGGTTTACCATAAAGACATCTACGAGGGAGAGTGTGCTTAAATCACTTCAACTCCCTTCAGAAAGTGGCCAGGTGATCATATCACACACCTGGAAGCCAATATCCCATAGTATAATTACACAGCGTTTCTATCTCATTACCACATGCTGAAGCTATTTTCTCAAGTTTGATGTGCCATATTCTATACATATTTTTTCCAAGAGAAGAGAAATCAAGTTTCTCTTAAAATCTCATTCAAAATATTTTTTTTTACTTTTATAAGAACAATTTTGGCAAGACAGATTAAGAATAACAGAACACAGGAGAGACAGCTTTCTCAATGCATGTTTAATTGACAGCTAAGAACAGTTCATCACTTGTATTAGACTGTTCTATCGGAAGTTACCCCATAATTAAAATGGAAAGGGTTTCAGTTCAGCTGCGTTGTACTAGATGGATGGCTACCCAAATTGATGGCTTTATAGTTTCTGTGTGTGTGTGTGTGTGTGTGTGTGTGTGTGTGTGTGTGTGTGTAAGGTGCAGTCACCCTCTGGCTCCTGAGTCAGAAGGCATTATAGTATTATGGTCCCTGAGAGCAATGGTGAGGAGGATAGTGAGATTAACATTTTATCTGCTAAGAAGTGGCAGAAACAGAAGACTTGTATGCAAATGCAAAAGCAAATATTCTCCCAGCTGTAATATCAAAGTATTATCCTTTATATGAAACTGGGGCTTTGCTTACTCACTGGAAGACTGTTAAGAAGTTAAAAATTTACTTTAAAATGAGCAAACTGTGGGGGCAAAAATTCATCCCTTGGCAGATTATCTGGGTTTATGTTTGATAAATCATTGTACTGATTTCTCAAGATAATCTACAAGAAAGCATATTGATTTCCCTTCAGGAGTCTCATCAGATCCAATAAGCATAAACATTTGTTAAATTTCTAATATAGCTGAGGCATAGCACCACCATTTCTCCTGATGACTCTTTAGCCATATAGAGAGGTACAAAGGACTCAAGAAAAAAGAGGAAAAGAGCTAATTGATAGTGCTGAGGGTGGACAGAGTTAAATTTGAGAACTGTCATTGTTGTATGAGATACATGGGGAAGATGGTTTCAGAAAAAGAAACAAAAGGACTTTCATTCATGAAGTGATTTTCAGATTAAGTATCCTACGCTCTCAACTCTAGGCAATTAAATATCTTTTAGCAGAGATTTCAAAAAGACTAAAATAAATAGTTTGCATTATGAGGAATCTTATAACACGAATAACCTTCTCTGACATAAAAGATCTATATTCAATAATTCTGCAAATTCTTTATGTGACTTCAGGAAGTTTTTATTAAATATCAATGACTAAATTAAGTTTTGATTTGATTAGTTATATCACTCAAGATCCTCCACATATACCAGTTTGTAAATGATAAAATAATACTAATGTATTCCATAACATTGTGTATGTGTAAATAATTCACAAAAATAATATATTTCTAATATTCATGTTACCTTCTTTGCAGCTTTTTTATTTTGCTATGCTAAATCTTGTATTAAGATCACTTACATATATGTCTTGCTCACCGACAATCTCTAATTTCTTTGCAGACAAGTACTGTGACTTGTTCTTGTATTTTTCAATACACCCAACATAACATTTTTGCTTATGGAGATTTCTATTTTGCAAATTGATAAATTGATTTTGCTGCTCATTAATAGAAATTTTGATTGGTCCTATCATATGTCTTCATGTTCACTTTCAGAAGTGCCTAGTGGGTAAAATGATTTAAATAAGCACTTTTCAGAAATGAAGATAATTTTTAAAAAATAATTCATCAATAAAAAGTTGATTACAGGTATTTTGATTTTAGTATTTTTTACTTACAGATGTTTCAAATTTCCCAAACTTCTAGTCCATGAGATATTGATGTTTAAATGTAAAATTGCAGTGCCTTTTAATTTTGTGCTTCCATTTGTCAGCTTTTGTATTTTGGTGAGGTGTAAGTCTTGATGGAAACAGAATTGAATAAAACATTGAAAAATTGAGTAGACTGAAAAGTTCATGAACAATAGGAAACAGGACAGGATGACCATGGACTGAAACCAGTAGCCCAAACAAGCCTTCCCTCCTTCCAGGTTATCTCTGGGGTTTTGTCTCAGTGATGGGAAGCTGCTTACTAAAGATGTATTACCTGTATCTAAACACACACACACACACACACACACACACACACACACACACATACACACACATTACATACACACATATGTAAACACACTCTGTGTATCTTTCATGTAAGATTAACTCAATAACATTTCGTTGATAAATGAATAGAAAATATGTTGTAGTGATCTAAAACTTAGACACATCTTTATGATTGGACAGTTTCAGTAAAAACAGCTAACTTGCCACTCAGTAGATACATAATCTAACTGTAAGAGAGTGAGCCTCTTCTTTCAGGGCATAGACTGTGGGCTTTGATAGAGTAAGGACACACAGAGCTGAGACAGCTAAAAAAATAAAAAACTCATGAATTGACAAAAAATAGCACAGTATCAATGATGACTGATGTTGTAAACTGTGAATTAAGGTCTGGATGGAGAGAAATTTGAAACATTTGTCTAAGATGAGATTTGAAGACAACTGTCTGGTTCATTTTGAGTTTCGTGCCTGTCCCTCATTACCATGCCTCAGTGTAGTCTGGTTATATTAGTGAAGAAATGTTATCATACACTTCAGTTCCCAATCCTGCAGGGAAAGAATTAATAACTAATCACATAATCTCCTCTATAATTTATTCCTCATAATCCTTAGAGTGTAACATGACTAATCACGTTGAAGGAAGTAAAAAATCATAAAACTATTAATATTTGTTGTTTTCATTACCCCGTTCCCCTCTTGGTTTGACTGTGATCAAAGTAGTCCCTTTGAAATGGGTAATAACGTTTGAAATCCATTATGCCTAATTTACCTAGAGGGTGTTCAGAAGAAAGTGACAAAAATAATTTTTCAAATAAAAACAAATACGTTTGTTGCCGGCCTTTTAGATTTTGGCCAACACCCACACAATAAAAGATGTAGGGGAAAAGCTTTAAAATGATGATTCCAAGCCGGGCGTGGTGGCGCATGCTTTGTAATCCCAGCATTTGGGAGGCTGAGACCAGAGGATCTGGGTTCGAGGCCAGCCTCAGCTACCTAGTGAGGCACTCCACAACTTAGCGAGACCCAGTTTCAAAATAAAGAATAAAAAATAGGGCTGGGGTGTAGCTCAGAGGTTGAATGCCCCTGAGTTCAATCCCCAGTACCACAAAAATAAATAAATAAATAAATAAATAAATAAATAAATAAATAAATAAATAAATAAAATAAAATGATGATTCCTAAGATTACTTCATGAAGAACATTCCTTTCTGTCCTTTCAAGTTTGAAATATTTGAATTACTTCCTGGAGTTTAGAATTACCACTTAGAAGTGGTATGTTTTATGTCAATTATCCTGATTTCATCATCCAACAAGGAATACATTTAAAGCATTGCATTGAATCTTATAAATATGTGCAATCATTATTTGTCAGTTTCAAAAGTGGTATATATTAAATATATTAAATTGTTCCTACTAACCTGAGAACATCAAATGAGATTGACATAAAGTTCTTTTGAGCCCAAAGAACTGTCCAGATGAGCACAATTCAATGCCTCTGAAAGAAAAGAAAAAAAAAAAAAAGTAGAGAAAAATTGAGTGACAAAAGAATCCCAGTGATATTTCCGTTAAATATGATCTCTGAATGCTCTGAGCCAAAATGTCAGGTGAAACCCTGAGCAAAAATCAAAGAGAAGAAAGGAAAGGAAGTCTTATCTGGCACCACTGTAACTCTATCCATCCTCAGCATCAAAGAAAAAGGGAAAGAATGAAAGGTAAGAACAGCATTTGTTTTCCTCTAACCCTTAATTGCAGATGTGTAAAGAGTTGAGGTCTTGATGCTGTGCTTAAAGTGGGGGTCACAGCTGTCTTCTAAGTGCCCTGTCTTAGGAAGTCTGCATGTGATCAGAAAGCCACAGAATGCCAGGCGCCTTCTTTCATTTGGTAAGAAGCCCACCTATGTTTAGAGTATTCAGTTTAGGGAAACTACCCGTTAGGCAGGGGTCTCTCATTAACGAATATGGAAGAAAAGCACCATAAACATGTATGACAAGGGTTGAGGAGGTATAAATACCTTACATTACAAAAACTGGAATCACTTTTTATATTATATTTAATCATTTACTTTTTATATTTAATTTGTCATGGGCATTTTAAAAATGACTTTTAAAGCCGGGCGTGGTGGCGCACGCTTGTAATCCCAGCATTTGGGAGACTGAGACTGGAGGATCCAGGTTCGCAGCCAGCCTCAGCTGCCTAGTGAAGCACTGTGCAACTTAGTGAGATCCTGTTTCAAAATAAAAAATAAAAAATAGGGCTGGGGGTATAGCTCAGAGGTAGAATGCCCCGGAGTTCAATCCCCAGTACTGCAAAAAAAGAGAAAGAAAGAAAGAAAGAAAGAAAGAAAGAAAGAAAGAAAGAAAGAAAGAAAGAAAGAAAGAAAGAAAGAAAGAAAGAAAGAAGGAAAGAAGGAAGGAAGGAAGGAAGGAAGGAAGGAAGGAAGGAAGGAAGGAAGGAAGGAAGGAAGGAAGGAAGGAAGGAAGGAAGGAAAGAAAGAAAAAGAAAAATGCCTTTCAAGTTCGAATCAGTGATTAATTAACAATATCAACCTAGAAATCCTTCCCTGTGCTGTGACTTGTAAATTCACATCATGTGACTTGTTAATAATCTAGAGGCAAAGTAATAACTTTGCCATCCTAAACTCAGGGGCAAGTACTGTGTGCTTAGTATTCTTGGATAAATATCTTATGACGTCAGCGAACAGTTCCCAGTAGGCACAAGATGAGTCTGTGCTTTGGGGGCCCCCTTGTGGTTGAATGAGGCAGGACAGCTTCAGGAGAGCACGTGGGAGGAAGGGTGTGGTTTCCATGCCTCATGGCTGAAGAGAAACTCCCCAGAGCTGAGACCTCTCCTCTACCACAGACACTGCCCCATCATCCTAGCTCCCAGGATGAGCAGATGCAGAACAGAAGCCATAAATGGTCTGTGCATGTTGCCTGAGAGGGATATTAAATGTGTTAGGAGTTACTGAGGTTCAGGGACTGTTGGATATTGCAACATACCTTAGTCTACAGATACCAGAATACCTGATACCACATCTAATCTTTTAAGCAAGGTAGTACATTTGGAATTTTGGTATTATTTGTAATGATGCAGAGAAAAATGAAAAAAAAAAGATACAATAACATTGGTCTGTAAATGCCAGATAATTTTTAAACCTGCCCTTATTAAAATCAGTTTTCTATTTGTCTATTAGTGACTGTTCTACCACTTGATGCAAATTTCAATTAATAGTAGCTACTTTTATTTTTATTCATTTATTTTGTGGTACTGGGGATGGAACCCAGGGGCATTCTACCTCCAAGCTACACCCCCAACCCTATTTTTTATTTTGAAACAGTGTCTCACTAAGTTGCAGAGGACCTCTCTAAGTAGCTGAGGCTGGCAGCCAACCTGGATCCTCTGGTCTCAGCCTTCCAAGTACTGGGATTACAAGCATGCACCCCCATGCCCGGCAGCTACTTTTAATATAAGCAGGAAGGAAGAGAAGAAGGAAGGAAGGAAGGAAGGAAGGAAGGAAGGAAGGAAGGAAGGAAGGAAGGAAGGAAGGAAGGAAGGAAGGAAGGAAGGAAGGAAGGAAGGAAGGAAGGAAGGAAGGAAGGAAGGAAGGAAGGAAGGAAGGAAGGAAGGAAGGAAGGAAGGAAGGAAGGAAGGAAGGAAGGGGAGAAAGAGAAAAAGAAAGAAAGAAAAAAGAATATTTTTATACATGCTTTGAAAGCCCATTTGCGCTGAGTTTGGTGTGGTTGGAGGAAGAGGTGGTAATTATTCTGCATAAAATGGTCCCTTTCAGTCTTTTTCTTTTGCACAGCAGTGAATGCACAGGAGAGCTATGAAGTAATGCAATGCTTTTACAGAGAGACTATAGATTTTCAGGCAAAACATGACTGAAGTTCTTTCTTTGGACTATCTTGGAGAAGTGACAATTAAGCCAGCTTAAAGCAAATTACTGACAGGTAGATTCTGAGTGCTTCATGATGATGTCTAAGATCTGAAGACACAGAATCATAATGACAGATTTGAGACGACAAGCTGGGGTCAGAAAGGAACCGTATAACCAACAGAGAGTAATAGTTAAGGATTCGAGATAAAAGAACAAAATTATGTTCATTTAAACCACCCCCACAAGACTGAAAATATTTCCATCCTTCTTGTACTGACATCCAAAAAGGAACTGAAGAAGGAAAATATGTTATTTTCTATCCTCCAAGATACCAGTGTTTTGAAAGATACGACATAGCTTCTCACACAATATATTCAACACAGCACTTACCATTATCTACCATATAAACAAGTAAAACTATATAACAAATATAGTGCATCCCATCCATTTTGCACCTTAAATCATTTTAAGAATGATATTGGCTTTCTCATGAAATGAAGTCAAGCTAAAGGGAGATGGAGTAAGAATAAGAGTCCGTCCACAGACAAATGGATTGCAAAATCAAAAACAAAAATATGTCATTTGCAGGAAAATGGATGGACCTGGAGAACATTATGTTAAGTGAGATTAGACAGTCACAGCAAGGGAAGGGCCATAGGTTTTCTCTCATATGTGGAAGCCAGGGAGTAATCAGGATATCAGAAAGACTTTAGATAACAGAGGAGGAACCCCAGTGGAGCAATGGAGGTGGTCTAGGGGTGGTGGAAGGGGGAGGGAGATTAATGAAGGAAACATTTTCATTAAGGTTATACACATATGTGAAATTGTCAATGTCAATGTCATGACCATGTACAGGTAAGGGGACGGAGCCGGGAGGGAGCTAGGGGGAGTTCACCAAGTGCTGTGTGCATGTATGTCCTTATCTCTCTGAACTACATTACCATGGGAGACTACAAAACACCAATAAAAGTATATTTTAAAAAATAGCCAGAACAAGCCGGGCGTGGTGGCGCACGCTTGTAATCCCAGCATTCGGGAGGCTGAGACCGGAGGATCCGGGTTCGTGGCCAGCCTCAGCTACCTAGTGAGGCACTCCGCAACTTAGTGAGACTCGGTTTCAAAAATAAAGTATAAAAAATGGGGCTGGGGGTATAGCTCGGAGGTAGAATGCCCCTGAGTTCAATCCCCAGTACCGCCAAAAAAAAAAAAAAAAAAAAAAAAATAGCCAGAACACAGGAAGAACAAGCAGAACTGAACAACAGCAAAAAGGACCCAGAGTCATGCAATTCATCAGGAAAGGACACCCAAGAGCAGAGAGACACTAGATGAACAGCAAGGACTCAACACGTGAATGGAGGATATTGAAAACTCTTACAATCCTCACAGAGAAAATCGTTGCTAATAATGTGACTTATGGTGGAGGCCTTAGATCATGTGATATCAGCTGGACTCTGGAGGTCCAGAGACTAAGGTTAGGAGAAAAGAGGATCAGACAAGCTGAGCATGCTGGCACATGCCTATAATCTCAGTACTTGGGGGGCTGAGACAGGAGGACCACAGGTTGAAAGCCAGCCTTAGCAACTTAGCAAGACCCTGTTTCAAAATAATAAATAAAATAGGTTTGGGGAGATGGTTCAGAGGTAAAATGCCCCTGGGTTCAATACCCAGCACTGCATTTTTTTTTAAAGAGGGTCAGATGTCTATGTGACCAAGGCTCAGAAACATCTCTACCAAGGGTCCATGTTGCACTCCTGTCCCAGGCCAAGGCTAGGAACCATCAACACCAGTCCTGTTCCTTCACTCGAAGCTGGTCCACATCTGATCTCGGGCTCCTCTTGCCTTATGCACTTTTTCTTGTTGCAGACTTTCACCTGTAGCCTGTATCCACATTAACTGCAACTGTGCATATAACAGGCTGGCTGAATCTATGGATCCATCTAGTGAATACTTGGACCTTGTTGTCTTAGTGCCTTCCAAACTAGAAGATGTTCTCACAGCGGCATGACCAAGCCCACTCCCTTGCCCCCAGCAGCTGGCCTGTTACATTGCAGCCCCTACATTGAAACAACATGAATCTCTGAGGAAACAGAAGCAGGTGCTGAGCACCTCCCCTATGGAAAGCCCAGAAAACTGTAGGATCAGAAGCCACTTCCTAAGTAACCCAGCATTTATTGTCTATATCTTATTGTAAATGAACAGAAAGTTTTAAAATATCATTATGGTATATATACTCAATGGGGTTTTAGCCATCAAGAAGAGCAAAATTATGTCATTTGAAGGACAATGAATGAACCTAGAAGACATTATGCCTATAATCTCAACAGCAAGGACTCACCACGTGAATGGGGAATATTGAAAACTCTTACAATCCTCACAGAGAAAATCTTTGCTAATCAGCCAGTCTCATGAGAATATGGGGTTATATGTCTTCTCTCATATGCAGAGGCTAGAGAGAAAATAGAAAAGGAAAGGGACTTCAGACAAATGAGAAGAGAGAATGAGTAGAATAATAGAAAGGGATAGGAGGGAGAAAGGGAAGGATAAAGGAGGATTGAGGAAAGAAACAGATCAGATAATATGTCCATATATGAGGGTATCACTAACAACCTTACTAGTATGTTTTGGGGAGGGAGGAAGGGGGTAGCAAGATGAGGTTAGGAGAGGACCACACCGAGAGATGTCCTGTGCATGTATGAATGTATCCCTTTGGATTTCACTATGGTGTATAATTATGTTGGCATCTATAAAATTCTAAAACAGAAAAAGAATATATATATATATATATCATTAGAAATAAAATTCTAAAACAGAAATATATAATATATATTATATATAAATATATATAATATATATAATGATATATATACATATATGTATATAATGATATATATACATATATGTATATATAATGATATATATACATATATGTATATATAATGATATATATACATATATGTATATATAATGATATATATACATATATGTATATATATATATATCGTTAGAAATAAAAGAGACCAGTTACAATCAAAAGCAGTGTGGCATCCAGGAGCCACCCTTCCTCCCGGGGTAGGCAAGGCCAAGTGTCCTGCTTGTGATCGCTCTGAGTCTCCACTCAACAATGCACTTGATATTTCCTGAACTGTTAGTTGCATGATCAACAATGGAGCACCGGCTGATTTCCCCTGGCAATTTGCAAGTTCCCTTTCTGTAGGAGAGTATGTCCGGGTGCACGGAGTGTTCGCTGTGTCTGAGAAGCATTCTTTCTCCTAATCCGTCAAGTTCCCTAGAAACGCCTGGTGCCGGGTTTGGAGTGCACACCCAGGACATATACCATTTGGGGTCTGAGAGTGTTTGTGAGTTTATCGATTTTGTTGTATGGCTTTTATTTTACTGCGAAGCATAATCCATGATCAAATATTTAAATAAGATGAAATATCTCCTTGATAACCACAGCAGAGGGTGACTTTAAAGTCAATTAGAAAAAAAAAAATCTGATCAATACAGGGTTGAGTGTGTGTTTGAAAAGGGATTTGGAGAAAATACCTTTCATCACTCACCACCAGCCGGAATTCAGAAGGACACCGGATGCCAGCACATCTATTTGACTTTTTTTTTTTTTTTTTTGAGGATAATGTAAAGCTCAGTGACACATAGACACAGATGACATTATTTTGTTTAGACTTCTAAAGGGCACTTCATATGGTATTAGAGATAAAAAGGCATTTTGAAATGCAGTCTCTTGGGGTTGCTACAAGCAAACAAAGTGCATTGAGAAGTGGTTAAAGGAAAGACACAAACCCCCTTGATTCTGTGGTCAGTCCAAGACTCCCTTCCATGGCATTTGTTAATTTTTTATATATGCATTGATCAAGTAGCTATCATTTCGGTCCCTTTCTCCAGAGGGAAAATATCATCAGCCCTACCCACACTGAGTCCAGGAAGGAGCTCACTGAACAGGTGACAAATAGAGGAGGTGGTGGAGTCCCCGAGCACCCAGATGTTCACTGTTTTGTGTGCTGATCACTGCTGGGACTTAAAGCCATTGTTGGTAAGAGAAAGGGCTGCGTTCACACAGATGCCCCTGCCTCTGCCCCTGAGGGCTTTGAAGAGGATGAGCACAGGAGCACAGACAGGGTGGCTGGGTCCCCTCCTGCACACCAATGCAGGCCTGTGACACACCAGAAAAGAAGTCTCCTCTGTCTGGTAAGGCAGGTGAGCATTGCCAGACTCCATGTAGAGGGACCACTGGCCAGCTGCAGTGATGGTGCTAAGGTGTACTTGTCACCTGCTCTTCTAGCCTGCAGTGGAGAACTCCCAAAATCTGTAAAACCGGCGAATTCTAGGGACACATTGGAGCAACCTTTCTTTGAGATCTAGTTTTCCTTGGGACACAGTTTTGCAAACTATGGCTCACAGATAAAAACTGAGTCCCCTGGCCTTTTCGTGGGTTGTCTCTGATTTCATTCTGTCAGCAGAGCTGAGTGGGGGTGTTGGAGTCCATGTGGCCCCCAAAGCCTCAAGTGTGTCCTACATGATCATCCACAAGACAGTCGGCTGATTTCTGTCTTATGATACATGTACACATTCTGATGGTTTATATTAGCAAGAGTTTAAAAATAAACATGATCACTGTGTATATAATATTGTGATGAGTAAAAATGACACTCAGATGAAAAGATTAAAGATATGAAAGATATATGCACATACATATGCATGTGACTTATATATAATATATATACATATATATAGCAGTGTATATTTCCATTCAGTTAACACACACACACACACACACCAAGAAACAAAAAAAACCAAATCCCCAGATATTTAAGTTATTTTGGAAGGTTATAGATAAATAATAAAGAACAATATTTTGTAAAAATACTCCATGGTTTAAACACATTTTTTTTCGGTACTGGGGATTGAACCCAGGAGCATTCTACCTTCAAGCTACACCCCCAGCCCTATTTCATTATTTTTTTTTATTTTGAAACAGAGTCTCACTAAGTTGTGGAGGGCCTCATTAAGTAACTAATGCTGTTCTTGAACCTGTGATCCTCCTGTCTCAGCCTCTCAAGTACTGGGATTACAAGTGAGAACCACCATGCCTGGCTCTGAAACACAATTTTTTATCATTACTTAAAATCTATTAGTTTCAGGTTCTTATAGCCAAAACAGCATCTGAGATTTTAACGTGTCTTTATTTTCTTCCTCTCTCCTTATTTTTCTTTCCTCATGCTCTCCTCCTCCTCCTCCTCCTCCCAATTTAATATAGCACTTCTCTGATGATCTGGCACAATTTCTTTCTCTAACAGGAACTTAAGATTTTGGATCTATTAACAGTGCATACATTATTTATTAACTTGCATCAGGAGTAATCTTGCACTTGGCAAGCTCAGAAAGCTGCAAAACATTATCAGACCACCAACACGATAGCGTGCATTGCTTCTCAGCAATCCATGACAGATAAAAACGCGTACAAGGCAGTCCGCTCGTCTGATGGTCTGCTGCAGAAAGTATAACAAATGGCTTGTTTCATTCACAATTTCCCCTCTGTCCATGCGGCAATAACTTGTGCATTAGCATGAAGGCTTAAAAGTACATAAGCATTAATCTCGAAATGCTCCGGAGGCTCATATGAAAGATTATTATATGTCAGTGATGGGGAAATAAAAGATGTTTCAAATCATTTGGTGTAATTTTGCAAACTCTGGCAGGTGGTCTATAACGATAAGTCACAGCATCGTTGTTAGGTGACACAGTTCACCTGTGATAATGGATGACAAACAGAAGTCTCTCCCGGAGCTGCACCTACAAATGTGCCACTTGTTTTCTGTGGCTGCTACTACCCTTTGGGGAGCAGTACGCCATGCGCACGCTTGGGACTTCATTTACAACAGATGACAGCTGTCGGGAACAAGCCATGTATCAGATAAATTGAGCGTATGTATGTGATAGGTGAGGATGGATATGGTTTGTGAGTAGCAAAACTAGAATGAGGAACAACATTGCAGGAGGTGCAGGGATGAAAATATAATTGAGAAATGCTGGAGAAAAGAATAGAGTGTGTCTCCAGCCCAGGAGTAAAATCGTATAAAGAGAAACATGAAGTGTGTGAGTTTACATAGAATGTTTTTTTCTCCCTCTGGGTGAAAAGATAGGAGTCCAAATTTTCCTTTTAATCTCTATTGCTTGGTATATAATTTATTTTATTAAAGTACAGAAATACATTTGACCTAATTTGACTGACGTGTTTAGACAGCTCTCTTTGGCTAGCTTTGGCAAAAAAATACGGAAGGATTATTTTGTCTCACTATTTTGTTTTACTCCCATTCTGGTGTTAAAAAGAAATCAGCACAGCATGAAGGCTGAATGCATATTTAGAGTCTGGAAACAGACAATAGTGGAAAATGAATCCTACTTTTAAGGAGGCAGTTTAAATTTTTAGCGTACCACATATAATTTAGGTTTGACATTATGTAAAAATGCCTCCGTGATTCATGGGGTTTTTAGAAGCTGGTTACCTTAGTGACTTTATTTATCTCTCTGATACTGTCTGACAGCTGAAATATTCTTGGGTACACCTGCTGGCAGTTGCTAGTTTTAAAGTAGAGCAACAAATAGAAAGTAAGTTTCTTCTAGGACATTGAACTTGGAATTCCTTCTGTTTTGGCAAATGGTACTCAAGGAGACTGAGAAATCTCATTGTAATTTTTTTTTTTTTTTTTGGTCTTAATATTTAGGGAAGCCATATATGTTAAAATCGTCACTCTTAGATAGTTGCATACATTTAGATATAGGCATAGACATACATAGCTCTGTACCTATACACACACACACACACACACACACACACACACACACACACACACACACACACCTTTAGAAAATAATGCACATGCCATGAATCCAGAGATAAAATTGCCGCTGAATAAAGAGCCAAGGTTGTTATGAGAAGAGAAACTTACATAGCCCAATACACTCAGATGATATCTTCACAATCAAATTGAAGGAAATCCATTAAATGGCCAAAGTTCCATCAAACCAGGCCAGTTTAATGTTATTAATATCTATATTCCTTATAGGAACCTTCAAAAAAGAGTAGAAAATGCTCCTGATCAGAGAGATGTCAAAAAGTGTATCTTCCTCTTAAACTAGGGTATCTTTGGTTGTGAAGATTAAAATTGGAGTTCTCTTCCCAAATTTCTTTCTCTGTGGCATCTCACAGTTCTTCTAAAGTCTCTGTGAGTTGTTCAGATGTTTACATTTTGTTAGTTACCTCTTATTCTAAATTCTTGCCTGTATAGAATTATTATAATCATAGTGATGAATCATCTGGTGGTGTCACCTGAGTCCCCTGCCTCACGAGTGTCTGTATTCTACTCCAGCCTGTAAATAAATAGATGCACACTTACACACACACATGTACACACACACACACACACACTGACACACAAGAAATCTGAGGACGTGGAGCCCAGAGGTCTGTTGGGGGGACATGGATAAGGCAGATCCATGCTGAATGTCTCATATCCTGCGCTCCATGTCACACTCTTCCAAGCCGCTTTGAGTGTTTTTCCTGTTCCCTCTTCCTGTCTCCTTCCTCCTTTTACTCCTGGATTCCTTTCTGAACCCAACAGCTCCATCACACACAGGGTCCTGCTTTGCCTCCATGCTTAGTTTAGACTTCAAGATGGTTAGAGTATCCAAGGTACTCTCCTGTGATAAGATCTTACAGAGTTGTAATGATCATGCCTTGCGTTTGTGTTTTTCCATGAAAAAGTCAAAATCTATCTATGAAATCAACATTTTCCATTAGAAATTGAGAGCTTTAGTAACATTATTGTTAAAGCCAACATGAACAATTGCAGATTTTTTTTAAAACAAATTGATTTCCACCCCTTTTCTCACCAAGAACTTTCATTAAAACTTCAAATCATTTAAAAAAAAAGTATTTATTCATTCATTTATTGTGGCATGGGGGATTGAATCATTGAAGTACAATTTCAGCCCTATTTTATTGTAGTTTATTTATTATGAAACAGGGTCTCACTAAGTTATGGCATGCAGGCCTTTAAACTGTGATCTTCCTGTTTCAGCCTCCCAAGTACTGGGATTACTGGTGTGTGCCATCATGCCTGGTTTAATGTTTATTTATTTATTATTAATACTCAGCTCCTCTCTCAAATGCCCTCTGTCCATTATTCCGTAAGTGTAGTCTGACTACCTTCTAAACCATGGGGAATTTTGATCACCATAGACCCTCACTCTGGTTCCGGGGCTAACACTAGCAAATACACTTAGTAGTTCTTGGACTTTGTCTCAGGATCTTTTAACCTTCCTAAAACTATGGGAACTCTCAAAGAGTTTCTGCTTATGAAGGTCCTATCCAGTGACGTGCTGAACTGACAAACAGAATGTCAAGAAACTGAACCTGACTGAACACCCAATCCCCAACTTTGATTTCATGCTGGAGCTTAAGAATGGCTACAGTGAGAGTACTCCATGGGTGTGATGGAGCCAGGTAGACAGAATGATCATTCGATCTTTAAAGATTTTACAAGTCAATCTTTAAAAAAAGTCATTATTGAAAATTATATAGACTTACAACTAAGTAACATATTAAAAAAACAAAAGTAATAAATGCTCAGCTGTGTGCAGTGGTACATGCCTGTAATCCCAGTACCTGGGAGGCTGAGACAAGAGGATTGCAAATTTGCTGCCAGTCTGGACAATATAGCGAGACCCTGTTTCAAAACAAACAAATAAATAAATAAATGAAACCAGGCGTGGGAGCACAAGCTTTTAATCCCAGTACTTGGGAGGCTGAGACAGAAGGATTACAGGTACGAGGACAGTCTCAACTAGTTAGTGAGGCCCTCTGTAATTTAGTGAGAACCTGTTTCAAGGTAAGGAATAAAAAATAGGGCTGGAGGCATAGCTCAGAGGTAGAATGCCCTTGGGTTCAATTCCTAGTACCACAAAAAATAGTAATAATAACAAATGCTCAGAGTTCACCACTATTTAATTATTGTACTATTACCTGTTGTTTTGTGGTTATGTCTTCTTTGCCTATATGGTAGAAATACTAGGTATAAAAGTATGCTATTCTACATCTTTTAAGACTTTCTGTTCTGTGATGTTAGGTTGGTCTTTGGAAAGAGACCTTAGTAAAAATATTTACATGACAGAAATTGGCAAATGCTGCAAAGGGAGGCTGGATTTGTCGTCTTGTTGGTTAAAGAAAATGTTAACGAGGCAGATTAAATTTAAAGTATGTCAAGTCTTTGGCTGTTAGTGATGAAAATTATTTTCTAAAACCAAGGAAATAACCTTCTGGCATTCAGAAAGGAGTATCTGATTCAGCATGAATGCCATTCATAACAATGCGTGAGGTCCCATTTCATGGATTTATTGTATTGCATTTGTCCCACTTATTAACATACACATTCATGTTGGAACTTCTCCCAGAGGAACTAGTTATTAAATATTTACCATCACACCACTGGCCAGACATTTTTATACACTGGACAAAATTATATTTATAATAAGTCCTACAGATGTTAAGATGACTAACATTTTATAGCAAATAAAACTATAACATAAATGCTGTCACTACATTTCTGGTGTTGAGTGTCTCCCAATGGCCCTTGTGTTAAAGCTGCGTTCCCAGCTGGTGCTGTTATGGGAGAGGGAAAGCCTTAAGAGGTGGGGTACAGTCGAGCGGGTCTTGGGTCATTGGGGATGTGCCCTGGAAAGGCATGGTGATACCCCTGTCTCCTCTTCTCTTTCTTTGGCTTTCCCGCCATGAAGTGAGCCGTTTGCTCAACCAAGCACTCTCCCCATGAGGTGCCACCTCAGCTCATGCAACATGGCCAACTGGCTATGGACTGGAACCTCCAAAACTGTGGGTCAACATGAACCTTTCTTCTTTGTGAGCTGATTGTCTCAGGCATGTATTGCTGTGACAGAAAGCTGACCAATGCCCTCATTTAGAGAAAATCATATTTTCCAAAGTAACAACAATAACAACAGTTTGGTGAAAAGATGAAACCATTTTTTTTTTTACATATTTGCAAATCTATTTAAGGTCTGGTTTAACAACAGAGTTGGAAAGTTGGAGGATTCTTTTTTTTTTTTTTTTTTTTGCAGTACTGGGGATGGAACCCAGGGGCATTCTACCTCCAAGCTACACCGGCAGCCCTAATTTTTTTTTATTTTTTATTTTGAAACAGGGTCTCACAAAGTTACGGCGGGTCTCCTTCACTAAATAGCTGAGGCTGACCGCAAACCCAGATCCTCCAGTCTTAGTCTCCCAAATACTAGGATTACAAGCATGTGCCACTATGTCCGGCTTGGAGGATGCTTTTACCTGCTTCTGGAATCAGTTCTTTGCAATAAAGTATTTCGTGTTCAGTATATGGAAGCAATCCAGTCTTACCCAGAGATGTTATCTGAAAGGGAAGGACTCATGGGCATGGATGCTGTGACAGGTCTCAAGGCTTCGAGGGGTTTTTACCTAGCACTTTGAGAACTGCTCACATTGGCCTTTATAGGGCTTAGTGGGTGACACCAAATTTTCACACTTAATTTCAATTGAATTTTGAGTGTATGCATACTGTTGGTTCTTGTAAAGTGGATGTGGACACTGAATTAGCCAAGCCTATGCTGCCCATCCCAGAGGAAATACCATCTTCTGAGAACCAACTGATCTACCTAGACTTCTCTTAGGTGTGTTCCTGTTTCAAGAGTCTTCATTTAATATGCATTGCGATTCACAACACTGAACTCTCGGCCCGCAGCCCTGTCACTCCTGTCTACACAGGCTTCTTTAACACACGGGTTTTCACTGCGAGGCACCCGTTAGCGTGCTAGCGTTTGGGACACCAGGCAGCACTGTAGCATGACACTTGGGGAACATCTTAAACTGCAAAGTCACCACCACCACCACCAACAATAACAAAACATCATTATGTGGAAATGTGGCCAAGAAAAAAAGCAACCTGCAAAAGGGAACTTGGTTTACAGTAAAGGAACTGAGACAAGAAAGCAGAGTGTTCCCAGTTCAATCTCCCTGGGAATGGTAGGTGACATCTGTCATGCCCTAGGAGCATCTGCAAGTGACCACAACGGAGCCACCAAGCATAAATTTGGAGGTTAAGGACAAATGTTAGTGATTAGGTGAATTCACAAATACAGAGCACATGAATGAAGAGTGTCTGTTATACTTACGAATACCCTGGGTATACAAAATATAATGTGTGTCTGCACATTATATAACATATAACATATGTATATGTTAAATATTTTAAGAAAATAGGCAAATATTGTAAATATACATGCATAGACATACAAAATGAGTACTTTTGATTTTTCTTTTTACTTTGTTTCTTATTTTTTGTAATATGTGGGATTAAACCCACTGCTCATGCTAGGTAAGTGATATACCACTGAGCTATATTACCAGTCCTTTCCAATTTCTTAAAGTAAGAGAAAGTGAGACATATTCTCTAGAATATGTATATCCCAGAAATATTATAAGCACAAATTTAAATAAGGAACCCCAAACATATGAACATTAGAAATAATGAACACGGTTCAGTTGAGAGTATTCCATTGATAAAAACTGACAATATCATCTAAAAACTTTTAAGAGTCTGGTGCAAGAATATGTGTGTATTTTCAGGACTGTGGCTTTGGCATTTCAAAGTAACTATATGGCAAGGGATTACTAGAAGAATATTTTAAATACAAATAGAAAATATTTAAAAAATTTAATATAATTTAGGGTTGTTTTGAGACAAGTATTTCTGACCAGAACACACATCCTGAAGATTCCAAATGTCATTTTATCTTTCTGCTTTTAAAATAAGTTGTCCATGAGAGTAATAATTGAATTGATTGTAACTTGTATTAGGATAGATAGTTATACTGTTTTTAGTGATATAAAACTAATAAATACAACTTTAATGGTATGTGATTATAATAATAATTGTCAGAGTTTTTGACATTTGCAAATTTTTATTTATTTTAAAACATAAACATGCATTGCTAGTTTTTTTCTATATGAAAAGCAAACATCAAATAATTTTCTGAATTTAGGCTTAACAAGGAATAAGAAAGAATGACATTTGATTGAAAATTGTGCAGCTTATTTGAATGAAGTAATATGGGTATTTTTAGTGTGTTCTCATTTTTTCCACTGATAATATTATGTGAAAGTTTAAATATTTTTTGTAAAAACTTGCCTGGGATCTGAATTCATTGTTCATGTTTCACAAAGGATATTTAGCTCTGTTTCTACTGGAGTATCATGATGTTAGTGGGGCAATATTAACTGCTGTAACAAATAAATATCCACAAATGCTTAATTACTTCAGAAGGGAAAAGTTCATTTTCTCCCATGTGCAGTCCAAACACATTATCTTGATCAGCAAAGAAGTTTTCTTCTAAGAGGTAATTCAAAGACTCAGATTCTATTTTGTGGTTTCAACAAAGTTCTTATACTGGTCTTCAAAGTCTTTGGAAGATGAAAGCTCAGGAAGGAGTCATACACATCTTAAAACCCAGGGCATGCCACTTCCCTTCTGCTCTGACCTGTGCTAAAAGACGCTGGAATGGCCCTACATCATTGCTGGAAACTGTGATACGAGTTTGGTTGCTGCTATCTAGCAAGAAAACTATATTATATGAAAGGAATATCTTGGGGGGAGAAAGACAGATGCATCTGTAACATGTGAACTGAAAAAAAAATTAAGTTTGTACCTGATATCCTATCACAATGTGAAAGAAAGTGGAAGGGAGGGAGGGAGAAAGGTTGAACAGTGGCTACTAAGTTCCATTTCAGTAGGAACAGGAAGGTCTGGTGAGTGGTTACAGAATAGGGTAGCTATAGACTACAATGGGGTACTGCATATGTTAAATTTTTCTGAATGTTTTCATCATAAAGAAATGACAAACCTTGGAGAAGATGGACTTGTTTAACTTGATATAAATGTTACACAGTGTATACACACATGGGAAAATCACAAAGTGTCCCACCAATATATATAATTTATATAGTTTATGTATCAGTTAAATAAATAAAAGCAATTTAACTGAAATGTTAAGCAAAAGCGTAGGATCACCATACAGAATATTTTGTCCGCTCTGAAATCCCTCTGTGCTCTGCTTACTCAGTTTTCCTTCCCCCGGTCCTTGGCAACCAGTGGTCTTGTCACTACCGCTGTCATTTCGCCCCCAGATGTTGGAATCATATACTAGGCAGCCTTTTCAGATTGCCTGCTTTCATCTTAGCAGTACGCATGTAAGTGTTCTGTCTTTCCATGACTTGATAATTTTTAATAACATTCCATTGTCTGCTGCACCAGTTTACCCACTCACGCTGGGTTGCTTTCATGTTTGGGGCAATTATGGTTAAAGCTTCTGTTAAGAATCGGCATGCAGGTTTTTAAATGCACTTATTTTCACATCACTTGGGTAAATACCAGTGGGTGCGGGGTTGCATCTCATGGTTTAGAGTCTGTTTCGGTTTATAAGGAACTACACAAACATCTTCAAAGTGCTTGAGCCATTTTGCATTTTCACCAACACAGAACAGGATTTTTTTTTTTTTTTTTGCTTCACATTCTCACCAGCATTTGGCATTGTTGTTTCTTTGGATTTCACTATTTTCATAAGTGCACAGAGCACCTCATTGCTATTTTAATTTGCAATCCTCTAATGAAATCTGAAGCCGGCTATCCTTTAGTATGCTTATTTTTCACCTATAAATGGTGAGGCGTCTGTTCAAGTCTCTTGCCTTTTTTTTTTTTTTTTTTAAATGTGGGCTCTTCAATTTCTCATGTCTGCATCTTAAAAGCTCTTTGTAAATTTTTGGAGAACAAATTATCAGATACATCATTCTCAGGTATGGTTTATGGAAGTATTCTCTTCCAGTCTGTGGTTGCTACTCACATTCTGTGAATGGTACCCTCCACGAGCATGGCTTTATTTATTTATTTTTATTTTAATGATGTTTGTTCTTTTGGTGTTGTATCTAAAAACCATCACCACATCCAGGGTGGTTTAGGTTTTCTCTTACGTTATCTTTTAGGGATTTTCAATCCTCTTTTGAGGATTCTTGCTGCAAAGGGAACAAAAAGTAGGGTGGTAGCTGAATGGGAATGAGGAGAGGAACAAAAGTAATTAAAGAGATTCCGTGGAAGGCAGGGGCTTGCTGAAGTCTAGTCCTTGCCGGTGGGCGGTGATGGAAGGAGAGCCAGATGGAGGGGGACGGCCTTGGACCGTTCTCAGCTCACCACGTGCTCTTCTGTGAGCAGCGGGGGCGCAGCGTGTGTGGGTGCAGACGCCGGGGAGTGAATGGAGGCGCCAGTGGGAATCGCAGAGTTCTATTCTGAAGCCCGGTTTTCTCAGTGAATAGGAAATAGAGAATAAAAATGGGAAAGCTTCGCTCGGGCTTTGCAGAGTGAGGAGCCGGAAATGGGGGAGTAAATACGCCCCACGAGCAGGGCGTCCATGGCGTGAGTCATCGAGGGCCCCTTTGACGTTCCCAGGGATGAATTTGACGGGCGAGTTCAGTCCTCCTCCGGGCTGTGCGTCTTGCTTTCGCGAGGTGCACTGTGGAGATGCAGGCACCGAGGCGGTGGCTTCTCCCAGGATCCCGTGTTCTCAAATGAGTCCGAGAAAGCAAGAGAAGGCAAGAGAGTTTATAATAGAGTATGTGGGAAAACGGTCATATCGAGTAATGGGGTTTAAGTTAGGTAGTTGGGGACATGAGGCCGTTGAGATGGGGAATCAGCAGATTAGAGGACCTGGCAGGGCTGGCAGGTGGCTGGAGCTGGGCTGCATGTATGGGTGCAGAAGAAGGAATGGTCAGCTGGGGACGGGATGCACAACTGATGATGTGTGCTGAGATGGTGCAGGCGACGGCGCAGTCAGAAAGGTCCACAGAGGCCAGGTGTGCGCATGCGCGCCAAGCTCATCGCAAGAGAGCATCTCAAATGCCTCGCAGAGAGGGTGCTGGAAAGCTCATCTGTACCCACAGTCAGACCACTGCAAATGGAACACAGGGATATTTTGGGCAGAGTGGCAATGAGTCAGGAGCTAAAATCATCGTGAAGTGAGGGGAATCACTCGCCTCTGTCCCTGTGACAGCCACCCAGAGGAGTAGTGATTGGTCTAATTTGTTGGGATGTGATTCAAGGCCGAAGGCTTTTAGGAAGGAAGAAGGTGGTGTGATCTGAAGCCCACAGCAAGGAGAAGGCAGTTTCTCACCTACAGATCCTAAAAGAACTGCGGGCAAAAGAAAGGCTGCCACATAATAGGGCGGGAGCGCCAGAAAGAGAGCAGAGCCACTAGACAGAGGAGCAGACAGGTCAGCTGCTGGAGAGCGTTAGAGGAAAAAGGCAGGTTTTGCCAATGACAGACTGAGACTTTCAGAGGATCAAGGATAAGATTTGCAGTTTGGGAGGAGTGAGAGAAGGAAGGGAAATAAACGGATAGTGGCTTGATGATTTGGTAATCATTCCTTGAAGGTTCGTTCTATTTGCTAAGTGATGGAACCAAAGCGCTTAATCCTATAGCAGAATTAATTTTAGAGCTACATTCTAAATTCATGTATCAGGCCAAGAGCAGTGGCAAACGCCTGTAATTCCAGTACTTGAGAGGCTGAGACAGGAGGATCCCAGGCTCGTGGCCAGCTTCAGCAACCTCAGGAGTCCCTTTGTAGCTTAGTGAGAGCCTGTTTCCAAATAAAAAATAAAATAGAAATGAAAACAGGACAGGGGGTGTAACTTGGAGGTAGAATGCCCCTGGGTTCAATCCCCAGTACTACACACACACACACACACACACACACACACTCATTTATTGGAATAAAAATAAGTCAGGCAATTCAAAGAGAAACCAGATTTTCCCTAGATGACAGCACTTATGCATCCTTCACCCTGAACCTGGACCTAAGCCTAGTTTTTTCAGTTTTTTTTTTTTTCAGCTATTACTTACATTAACCATTCTATACTATTTGTTGAGGACATGCTATAAGCCAGGAACAGGGTAACACTAGAGTGTGAAGGAGACACAATTTTGTTGACTTAAAACTAAAACTAAACTTGAACTCGAACTTAAACCTAGCTAAGGAGTTCGTATAGCTTGTGCAGTTGTGGAGTATTTAGATGCACTCTTCTGTCTGCCTTTCCTATACAGGCCTACCTGGGGTTTACCAATGGGCACGTTGCTCGCTATTACTCTTGCAGAACATTGGCTTCCCGACATGTAATAGAGAACACAGAAACACAGCAGCTACCAAGCAGCCATGTATATTTTGCATTAGAATGCTTGACGCAGACCAGGAGTGGGTGCACAGGCGCCTTCACCAAGGACACACCCCTGTCTGCAGCAGAGGCCCCAGGTCCTCCACCTGTCCACCTCGCCTTTTGCCAAGATGTGAAGTGTGCATTCAGACGAGTCATAGTGAAGGCACGAGCAGGTAACACAACATTAAAATGATCACTCTCGCCTCTAATAAAAAAAAAATTATGCAAAATGAAGTGAGAAGATAATGGTGTTAAGATTTAGAAGTGTTTTTTTTTTTTTTTTTTAAAGAAGTACCCTCAGTGCTGTTGTAGCAGCATTTTCAAACACTGTTGGCAAGATCACAAATTGGTTCCATTTCTCAAAACAATACCAGTCAGTTTAGCTCCAAAATCTTTTTGTTAAACCAATTCGGTGCCAGATTCTGTCCTGGGATCTGAGAAGAGACACATAAATACTGCATGGTGTTTTTTTTCCTACAGGAGCTCCCAGTTTTTTTTTTTTTTTTTTTTTGGAAAATTACTCAGAAATGTATTTTAAGGATTGTAAAGATAACTATTTTTGTATTTTTGCTGACTCAGAAACTCCACATCTAGAAAACCAGGAGGGTGTTAGTTTTAGAAAATAAGTGTAAGATGTATGTATAATATTTTCACCCTGGAATTATATAAAATATTGAAAATTTGGAATAGAATAACAGAAATTGCTTTAGCAATTCTGCTAAACAATAAAAAGATGCAGACATTGAAAATTACACTTTTAAGGAATGCTAATGGTAATGGAAATGTTTCTTTTTCTTTTTTTTTTTTTTCGTGGTACTGGGGATTGAACCCAGGGGCATTCTACCTCTGAGATACACCTCCAGCCCTATTTTATTCTTTATTTTGAAACAGGGTCTCACTAAGTTGCGGAGTGCCTCACTAAGTAGCTGAGGCTGGCCAAGAACCCAGATCCTCCGATCTCAGCCTCCCAAATGCTGGGATTACAAGCGTGCGCCACCACGTCTGGCTAATGGAAATGTTTCTAATAAGATATTGGGAGAAAAAAAGGACTTTCAGTATTATACAAACTTATGGATGAGTAGAAAGATTTATTGATTGATGAAAAAGAAGTAAACTATCATATTAGCTGTTAATGTCAGGTCATTTCATTTCAATTATCTTATATATGCTTTTTTCTTTTAAAAATATACTACATAACTGCCATGAGTTTTATGGGTATTAAAAATATGACATGTGTATAGATCAGGAGAGAAACCTTCTCCTGTGTCACTTTTCTCTAATTTGGCACTCATTTTTTTTTATTGCATTGGTGTATCATTTGGGATGCCTCAAGTGAAACAATGCTATCTGAAGGCAAGTGAATTTGAATCATTAATAAGTCCACGGTGCTCCCAGATCTCCACTGTGAAACCTCCCAATTGAATATGAGCTTCAGCAGTCAAGCAAAGTATTTACTTGTCCCATTGTCGATCAGCACTGCGATTGTTTCAAAATTTGGGCAATGATGAATAAAAATGGCCTACACGTTCACATGCATGGATCTTCAGGAGCACTGCATGTATCTTTCTGTTGAGTTTTGCAGGGACTCTTCCCTAGACATACATTAGTTGGGCTTCTCTGAGCCCTTTTCTTTCCTGGCAGCTTCAGCCTTAGCCTCTGTCCTGTTCTCTGCCTGCCTAGCCCAGTCATAGCCAGAATCCTGCTAATTCAGGTTCCTGAGAGTCCCCTCTACTTGGCCACCTTTGTTTTAGGATTTCTTAGCTTGACTTAGCAAGAGTCCTGTTAGGTTGGGTTAGCAAGAATTCTGCTACCCTTGGGGTCACCCACTGCTCCCTCCATTCTCTTCCTTTGCTACAGATCACCAGCTTTCTATAGTGCATCAGAGTTGAGCCCAATCTCTCCTCTCTATTGCAACAACCCTATAGCCATAGCCCTGAATGTCCATCCGGCATTAAGGAGTGTCAGAATCGTTTTTCTTTTATAGCATATCCTAAGGAATAAATTGGATAATCATAGGGCATGTGCATCTTCAGCTTAATCACTATTTCCTCTTTTCTGCAAGGGATATAATAATGTATCTATTCAATACCAATGTATGAAAGCACAGCTGTAATCCCAGGACTTGGGAGGCTGAGACAGGAGGATCACAGGTTTGAGACTAGCCTCAGCAACTTAGCAAGGCTCTCAGCAACTTAGTAAGACCCTGATTCCCAATAAAAAATAATATAGGGCTGGGGATGTATCTCAGAGGTAGAATGTCCCTCAATTCAGTCAGCACCAAAATAGATGATAGATAGATAGATAGATAGATAGATAGATAGATAGATAGATACATGCCAATGTTAACTTGGGTGTGACAATACCTCAATCCTGTCTGGAATCTGCATACCTCATTTACAGCTGCAATGTATAAATTTTTTAAAGCTCTCAATCAAGAAACATACATACCATAATTCCCATTATGTCCCATCCTCTCATACATAGGAAACCTATCAAAATCTATAACATTAAAAAAATTTTTCCCTCCCTCCCTTCCTTCCTTCCTTCCTTCCTTCCTTCCTTCCTTCCTTATTTTATAGGACACCATAAACTTACTCAATTTAGGTCTTCATAGTTTCCCTGTATAAAGGAAATGTGACGCAGTGGGCCAACTTGCATGCCCAGGGAGGGTCTCATGCCCTCTGCTGAGGTTCATTCTTCGTGACCTGGACAAGCCTTCTCCCCACAAGTCCAGGTGGCCACAGGAATCTGCAGATCTACAAAGCAGGTGGGAGCTGGGACTAGGCCCACACCTCCAGAGCAGGATAGGACTTAACAGGGCAGCCTGAGGTCTTATCAGATCAAGACCAGACAGAACTTAACAGGCAGCTTCCTCTCTACCGCATATGCTCGACTACCAATTCCCCATCTTTCTTCTCAGCGGTAGATAGAGCTATCACCTGGAAAAGAGAGGAGGGAGGAGGCACTGCTTTCTGGGGTCCTGGTCGGCCTGCATTCCCACTTTGAAGGATTTAGGGCAGGTCATGTATTTAAAAATAATAATAATGAAAAAAATGCAGCACTCTTCCAGGGTTTCCAGGGCAGAGAGTGACTTTTGCTCCAACACCTCTCCTTGCCAACACAGTTATGACTCGCCGCCTGCCACGGTCTACTTTGGGGGGCTCAACTCTGATCCTGGGGCAGACCAGAACTATAACTTTGCCACAGCAGGCAGGAATGCAATCCATTTTCACCCCTGAGATAAGGTGGAGATCTTTGGGGTTTAGCTTTAATAAAAAAAAAAAAAAAAAAAACAAGCCTGGTGATTTGGTACACGCCTATAATCTCAGTACTTGGGGGGCTGAACCAGGAGAACCACAGGCGTAAGACCAGGTGCAGCAATTTGCCAAGACCTTTGACAACTTAGAATCTATTTCAAAATAAAAAGGGCTTGGGAAACATTAATTGGCTTCACAGAATAGATTATGTATCACAAAAAATTTGCAACTGTATTTTGAGTTTTTTAAAAAAACTATACCAGCAAATTGGCCATGGTGGCATACTCCTGTAATCTCAGTATTAGGGAAACTGAGACAGGAGGATTGCAAGTTGGAGGACAGGCTCAGCAAGATGTGAGAATCTCATCAATCTAGTGAGACTCCTTTTCAGAAATAAAAATAAAATAGCTTGGAGGTAGAATGCCCCTGGGTTCAATCTGCAGTACCACTAAATAAATAAATGCATAATAAATAAATTAATATAATTATAAAATTAATAAAGCCTATTTAAATTAATAATTGATTAATCAATAAAACTATACTTGCAGCTTTAAAAACTGGTAGTGGCCCTGCATTGTATTACTCTCTGAGAAACTCTGGCTGTGATGTCACCAAGTGCATTTCTGAACCACTGCTAGTTAGTTCTAGTAAAACATAAAAGATTATTTGGCAGAGCACATTTTGCAAAACCTCAGCTGCACACTACAGTCTGGAAACCTTCATCTTTGAGACTAAGGCGCCCCGGAAAGGTCCCCCAGCATCCCATTGTGCATTCAGAGCTGAAATCTCTCAGCCTCCTGTTTAATTTCCTCTTCTGTGGGACCCTGCCGAGTACTGGAACTTGCTTTCTCTGCTGCTTAGTGGGATCTCATCACCATCTAGTTACCTTGACCTGGAGGGGCCAGAGTGTCCGCTCCCATCTGATCTTCCTCCCATGTTCTCCCAGCTCACTCTTCCCCAGGCACCTTGGCCTGCTGTCTGTTCGTCCACGGCCCTGCTGCTGGAAGGCTTCTGTGCACCATCTCTGTCTCTGGGAAGCCTGGCCTCTGAGTCCTCACGGCTGCTGCTCATTCTCATTAGGATCTCAGCCCCCTCCTGGAACAGGCCTCCGAGATCTGCTAATCAACTTCCTTCCCTCACTCACTCGTTATCATTACTGCCCTTTTGAGTCTCTTGAGAACAATTACTTCTTTTAAAAGAAAAAAAAAAAAAAGCATTTATTTAAATGCATGCTTCTTATACCTTTGTTTGTTTATTTATTTATTTATTTATTTATTTATTTATTTATTTATTTATTGCAGTACTGGGGATTGAACTCAGGGGCATTCTACCTCCGAGCTATACCCCCAGCCCTAATTTTTTTTTTTATTCTTTTTTTTGAAACTAAGTCTCATTAAGTTGCAGAGGGCCTCACTAGGTAGCTGAGGCTGGCTGTGAACCACTCCCGGCTTCTTTTATAAGGGGAGAACTAACATGGCCTGTCTCAATTGCTGTTGTATTTCCAGTAGGAAATAAAAAAAGGCCAACTGAGACATTGGTCTCAATGCAACTTTTGTCAAATAAATAAATATTTGTCAAAT
This sequence comes from Graphiurus murinus, assembly GCA_004027655.1. NCBI lineage: Eukaryota > Metazoa > Chordata > Mammalia > Rodentia > Gliridae > Graphiurus > Graphiurus murinus. The sequence goes on from PVLC010003010.1 coordinate 31,561, forward strand.
AAAGATTGACTATTATATAAACCTTAAAGTAGTCTTCTTTGCTTCTTCCCTTTGCTTTTTATTCCTCGATGTTATAACCATGGCTGGTTTTCATCATCTTTCTTTAATATATACGAAGCAATGGTTTTCATCATCTCTTTCTTTAATATATACGAAGCAGGTGGAATATTTACGTTCAATATACTAAACGTGGGAACATTGCCATGAATTTCTTCACCAACACTATTATTTCTATATCGTCCCAAATGAAACTTAAAAGCCTTCTGGGGCTAGAAAGGACTGGAACAGTGATGGTGGAGGAAATGTTTCTGCCACCTGAGGGCTGATCTTCCCAGAGAATCACGGAAAGAAAGGGAAAGTAATGCCCTACTCGTCATGAGTATTCTCTCGTCTCATTTTAATTCATGAACTGTTAAGCATTCGGCTTAGGCCAGACTGGCGCACTCTATTGATTTGTTCAGAACTATTCACGAAGATCATTTGAACCCACACGGTGTATCGGCACTGGTGCTATTAGGTGAAAATGGAATTTGGCTGAAAAAAAGGAAAAGGAGACATATATTGGGGAGCAATTACCATATAAATAGACATTAACTATCTAAGAGAGTTCTCCAACATAAAATAAGTGAACAGGTCTTTGGGGGTGCTATTTCTGAGACTTCAAGTTGAAATGCTATTTCAACTTTCTTTTTTTTTTTTTCCCTCTGTACTAGAAGATAAAGAAAATTCTAAATGAGAGGTTAACACTTTCATATGTTCATACAAGAACTATGAAGTCACCGTATGAACAGACTATCCAGTTATACTGTGTGAAGTACTGGGCAATTTCATATGGAAATTAAAATGGTGTATCATCAACATTCAAATAACTTATCACAAATATCCTCTGAAGGGTTATAACATTTGTGCAGATTAAAAATATTTAAGGTTTTATTTTTATGCCCATTTAGAAAATTATAGAGGAGCTCCCTAAAATCAATTTGGCATGAAGTGGTGATATTTTCAAGATAAATAGAAAATGTGAGAGAAAATGAAATCTTTTGGATATAATTCCTTGTGGCAGCTGAAATATTTATACCATCTTGCTTTGTTATTCATTTAATGTGTATCTTGAGATCTACAAAGTGAATTAAGGTTGTTACCAGGATAAAAAAACACTTTTAAAAGAAAAGATGCCAGGCAAGCATCTGGTGCAGATGGTGCAAGCTTGTAATCCCAGTACTTGGGAGGCTGAGACCAGAGAATCCAGGTTTGTGGCCAGCCTCAGCTACTTAGTGAAGCTCTCAGCAACTTAGTGAGACTCTGTTTCAAAATAAAGAATAAAAAATAGGGCCGGGGTTGTAGCTCGGAGGTAGAATGCCTCTGGGTTCAATTGCTAGTACTGAAAAGAGAGAGAGAGAGAGAGAGAGAGAGAGAGAGAGAGAGAGAGAGAGAGAGAGAGGAAAGAAAATTATGACAAGTAAATTTTATTAATTTTACATGTGTGCCTAAATCAATTTTTATAACCCCTCAAAAGTCTTTAGCTATGGAAATGGCAAGTAAAAAAGACTAAGGAGTTAAGAAAATCTTTATTTCTAATTTCTGTTGTGTATTTTTTCTCAATGCCACAATTTCGGCCGATTTGTTGACGGTGTATCTTACTCTTTCTGCTTCACTTCAAGGACAATCATCTTTTGCCTTTGCATAGTACGTCACATTTACAAAACATATTTGAAGCTGATAATAACTCTGTCATGAGGGAAAGCTTTAGGAGCATATGCAATCCAACTACAGTCTACAGTGCAGTGAGACCCACAGGGAGACGCAAAGCTAAGTCTGCTGGCTCCCATTCCCGAATTAGAACCAGGGAACTAAAGCACCTCGGGAGGAATGTTATTGATAAGTTAGTTTGAATAATGAATTACACCTTTCCTGCAAGTCTATGCTTTGGCCAATAAGTATACAAGGTATCTAAGTATTAGCCAAGACAATACTTGGTTTCACCTAATATTCCAAAAATAAAGATTGCACTGTATTCTTATAAGAATTTAGAGTTTCTAAATTGTTATGAACCGGGCACAGTGGCACACACCTGTAATCCCAGTACTTGTACAGGCAGATTGCAGGTTCAAAGCTAGCTTTAGCAACTTGGACAAAACACTCAGCAACTTAGTAACTTAGTGAAACTGTTTCCCAATTTAAAAAAAAAAAAAAAAAAGTAGAATAGGGCGCGGAGGTATATCTTAGAGGTAGAATGCCTTAGGTTCAATCCTCAGTACCACAATTTAAATAAATAATAAACGAAGTGTTGTTATGTAAGTCGGTTCATTTAGCTGCAAGCAAAGTATGACTTAGTCATTTGCTACATTAGCTCATCCTTCGCAAAATTGCATAAAAAAAAAAAAATTGCCATCCTGTCACTTACTCAGAGCTAGAGCTTTCAAGGGAGTCTGTTATCACAGCCCCTGGAAACTCAAACAAGTGTGAGAAGGTGATGTGTCACCAGCCCATCAGTTGATCCTGACGGCTCATATCTCTCGGATTGGCCTTTCTAGATTCAACTTTATTTGCTCATTGAGTCTGAAGGCTTTGAATGTATGTTTCCTTTGTCTTTTCTGTGGAGGTGAAATCCTTATTACATAAAGTTGGCCATCGTCAAGCAAACACCTCTGAGGCATTGCATATGTTCAGGATGCTGTGTAGCCTCTCCTCAATCCAATTCTAAGGCATTGTGCATTTTGAGGTTCTGTCGCATTCTGGCTGCTCAGCTCAGTGTTGACAAAAGTCCAAAGACACCATTTTTGAGGTCCAGAAACTTACAGTGGGAGAATCAGACTTTTAGGAGCCAATCTCAGCTCTCCATGGGGGTGAGAGTAAAGAGACTACAGAGTGCAGAAGGCAGACAGGAGAGAGGAAGACTGTTGGCAAGGGCAGCAGCAGAAACAGGAAGAGAAATTCAAGACACGTTTCAGGGGCAAAGTCTGCAGAACATAGAAATTAATTAGATGTGATTGCTGAGAATCTGAGAAGCTAGGGATGATATCCAGGTGTGTGGGTTGATTGACAGGCAGAAGGCTGGGAGCAGCCAATGTAAAAGTAAGTTCACGTGTAGAAATGGGTTCATTGAGTTTTCAGTGAGCTCTGTCTTAGACATACAGCATGTATTGCAGTGTCTTCCGGACATTCCAAGGAGGAACCCTGGAATTTGGGGTGCATTTGGGGTCAGAGGAACAGAACTGGAATATGTAGGCTGTGGTTAAATTCATTCCCAGGCATGAATGAGGGTGTCAGGGGATGATAGAGACTAAGAAGCAGAATGAAAAAGCCCAAATCATCATAACATAGATACACTAAGGGTTAAGAGCAAACATTTAGTAATTAGCATGGGATTGTTCACTCCATGAGAAGAGTTTCATGCTTACGATGCAGAGAGCTAAAACATGAATCTTAGGCAGAGATAGAGGTCAACTGTCTTGAGAACATGGCTGAGAAAAGAAGGAAGAATGGAAAAAAGAAGCTGCCCTGAAGCTGCTTTAGTGAGAGCCCTGGGTTATCTGGGTCCCAAGCTATCACATAGTAGCAGTTCTAGCAAATGAATAGAAAGATGTGTTAGAAATGAATGTATCTTAGCCGGATGCAGTAGCACAGGCCTGTAAATCACAGTTCTTGAGAGGTTCAAGGTCAGTCTTAGCAACTTATTGAGATCCCCCACAACTTAGTGAGACCCTATTTCAAAATAAAAAATAAAATAAGGCCAGGGGTATATAGCTCAGAGGTAGAATGCCCCTAGGTTCAATCCCCAGTACCACGAGAGGGGGGAGGGGGCATGGGGAGTGGAGAGTGGGTGAGAGAGAAAGAGAGAGAGAGAGAATGGGAGGGGAGGGGAGGGGATGAGAGGAAGAAGGAGATAGACAAGGGGAAAAGGAAGGGGAAGGAGAAGAAGAAAATTAATGCATCTGGAATTCATTGATGAAATTGTATTTATTGACTGCTTATCTTAACACACACACACACACACACACACACACACACACACACAATCTTAGTCATACAGTTATGTCACCAGTGCACAGGTTTTGATTTAGGAATGGAGTTCTATGATGGAGTAACTGAAGTTCCATAAGTGTTCTTGCACATTTTTTACCTGGTCAAGGAATTACGAGTGTGATGATAAATGGTCTATTCTTTCAGGTGAGGAGTAATGTTTGAGTCCTAACCTCCTTCTTTCTAATTGACTGAGCAGAAGCAAGATCAAGCTATAGAAGACTAAATAAAATAAATGCAGTTAAAGGATCATGTATACTACTCTCTAATAGATCAGCGTCTTGGTTGTATTTATCCTGTATAATTCAAACTATTTCTGTACGAATAGCACTTGAGCATCTATTACTCTGTCCTTGTGGCTTTGCCACAGACAAAACATTGCTGCTGTGTTTGAAAGCTCTTTGATGTATTTGGCCAATTTTTAGCTGAAAGGATGTGTTTTTTGAGACTAACCATCAATACACCAACAGCCAGTGTGACAGGTATTTGATCTTCCACAGAGGTGTTTAGGAGGAAGGGATTAAAATCAATTTTTATCATGGAATTGATACACTGACTAGCTGGCTAGTCCTGTTTTAAAACACTAAGTATGGCTGCTGACTTGCTTATATATCTTACTCTAAGTAAATTAATTCAAAGTGATGAATACTACATTGTGGAAAAGACAAAGAGGGGGAAAAGATTGGACTGGGGATGTAGCTGCAAGGTAAAATGCCCCTGAGTTCAATCCCCAGTAACACAGAGAGAGAGAGAGAGAGAGAAAAAGAGAGAGAGAAAAAGAGAGAGAGAGAGAGAGAGAGAGAGAGAGAGAGAGAGAGAGAGAGAGAGAGAGAGAGGCGGAGGTTTCAATGTCTCTAGGATGTACAGTGGCTTCTTTTCATATGTTGGTCCTCAATGTGCTTCCTGTTTAGTCATGTACACTATGAATTCTTAGTTAAAAGAGGTGGGGGGATAAAAGCCCACAAAATTCACCTACTGAATTAAAACCTAAAAGACAAAGAGGTCTACATAAAAATTCTGAGGACCTATTATTTCAAGTGTCAGTGGGCCCCAGGCCACTGAGAAGATACTTGATTATTTACAGATATTGGAGACTGACGTAAGAAAAGATAGTATACATTCTAAATATAAATTGTAAAATATGTCACTGGAGAAGGAAGAATGTAAACAAAGAAGAGACAAACGAGGGCAAGGAAAGAGCTGTAACTAACTGGCAGGTGTCTCCTGGTGTGAAATGTACACGTAATGCACCATGCCCAAATGCTCCATCCACTATATCATCACAGAAAATAAACTCTTGAAGCTAAAACTTAATTACAGTTCCCTTAATAAATTCCAATGAGAACCCAACATTAGAGAAAAACATGAATGCATATTTGAAAGTATCATAATGACTCAGCTGTGGGTGGGGGCAAAAGACCCTTGGAACTCATTTTCTCTAAACAACAATTCTGTTGTTTTCTAAAAAGAGCAACAGTGTACACTAGACTTCCCTATCTGCCTATCTGCGTGCAAAAGTGCCTGAACAGGCTGCAACAATTCTAATTCTCAGTGAGCACCTCATCCAATTACATGGACGGATGCTGAGGGTAATCCTCTGGAAAGCCCAGCACAGTGGTCTGCACTGATCTCCTCTTCCTCAAAGTGTGTAGTTCAAAGCCCATCAGCATGCTGTCCCTTGGGGCCTCCCAAGACCTGCAGAATTCTGGGAATTTCCCCAGACCTGAACCAAAGTCTGTATTTCCCAAGACCCACAGGAGATTCCCTGTGCTACCAAAGTCCTGCTTTAGTTCTCTGCTTGTGTGGCTCAAATGCTCAAATGCCTTTTTTAGTTTCTTCCTTAATTTCTGTGCAATGAGGACTGAGTCAACATTCTTCAAAAAGGGAACCAGGGTCAGGCATGGTGGTGCACACCTGTAATCCCAGTACTCAGGAGGCCAAGACAGGAGGATTGTATGTTCTAGGCCAGCCTTAGCAAAACCCTGTTTCAAAATAAGAAAAAAAAAAGTTCTAGGGGTGTAGTTTGAAGTGAGAATGGCCCTGGGTTCAATCCTTTGTACCAAATAAAAACAAAAAAGTAAACAATATCCTAAGAGATCATTGTTTTGCTATATTTTTCATAATTCAACCTCTTTATTCCATCTATTTATCTGTCTATCTATCTATCTATCTATCTATCCATCATTTTTCTTTTATATATGCAGATATATATATATATATATATATATATATATATATAGAGAGAGAGAGAGAGAGAGAGAGAGAGAGAGAGAGAGAGAGAGATAGATAGATAGATAGATAGATAGATAGATAGATAATGTCCAGCTGGCTGTGTAAGGAGTCATACTATAGGTTTTAGGGAATGCACCGTTAATTAGGCATATTCTGTACAGATATTTTCATTCTGACTAGGCCAGGAGAAATGGCATGTACTTAATTATAATACAAAGCTAAAATGGTATTCCTTTAGACCTCAGCCTGCCATCGAAGAGAGGAATTTGGCAGATTAGAGAAAAGTTTTCGGAGCAATGTCACCTGGTTGTGCATCTAATTAGATCCTTGTCATATCTTAGTACTTGACCCTACCTTTCACAATGAATTAACACCTTTTCCTTCTTCCTCTCTCAAAAGAAGCTTCTAATTGAAATTAATTCACAGTCAAACAAAACAGGGCTGTTTTACCCACTCAGTCACATGCTCATCTTTTCTTGTGATAGAAAGTGACATTTACACATGGTGTGGAAATGCGGGCATCCTTGCGTCTAATGTATGACTCTACACATTCTTCATTTTGACTCTTAACCCTCGGTACAGGTGCTAAAGGACTTTATTTAAAATAAAATACAAAAGTTAATTATTGAACTTCTCTGGCTTACAAGACCAAAAAAGTATAGGTACTAAACCCAATTTTTTTCTCTAATTATTTTTTTCTACTTCTTATAACAAATGCATGGAGATAGTACAATATATAGTTTGAGATATAAAATAATTTTATGCGCATATTTTTGTAACTTTAGAAAAAATTATTTTTCTTTATTCACATGATATAATTTCATACTGATATGCTTAATGATAATAAATTAAAATAAAATATTACAAGAATTTTTGGAATGTTTTCCAAGGATCACTGGTAATCATCGGTGATATACTTAACTGAGGCTACCTAAAATTCTCATAATATGGTATGGAAAAAGAGCTATATCATGCATGAGTTAAGAGTGTCCTAACTTATAGTGTTCCTTCTTGGTCAGAATCACTACCAACAAAATATATTAAAAAAGAAAAAAGAAAAGTCCTGTTGAAAAGATACTTTCCAGTCCTGGACTTCCTTCTGTTTTTTTGGTGTAACTGTTATCTTCATCATGTCTACAAATCAGTGTGCACATAATCTAGACTGCTATATCACTACACACTACAATGACACACAACCCGTATGACCACAGGATAAACACAGTTGAATAATATCACAGACTCAATCTCTTCGGGTCATGTTTTGAACTCACTGGGTCACTCCAGCACCTGTGGGTTGAGTAGCCAGAACTAACCCACCAGTCCATCCCAGAGTGACTTCCTGTCCCTCTTACTCTCAGCAGGTTCTTGAGATTCTTCCCAGAGGAAAAGCTTTCTAATTCTTTAGGATACCTACAGACAGCATAAATATGTTTGCCCTATCTTTTTCCATTACATTTTTAAGCCCCAAGCCAGAACAAATGCAATACTTTCATTTGGCTACTAATAGTTTTCATAATTGTTGACCATTTCAATCCAAGAACCCCAAAGCCACCGTTGTCAATTCTATATATTTTCTTATCAGTATAGAACAGGTTAGTTATAGGTTGACATAGTATTAACTAATGCCAAGATACAATTTTCCTACCTATTCATCTGTGTGATTTTTTCCTTGGATGCACTTGTCAACATTTTTTTGCACAGCCAAGATACAGACAAATTTGGTTATGGATGGATTTCCAAAGATGCTTCCCAAGGAAAATATGCTGGGCACAACGATGCCTAGCTCAGGTCTTCAGACTCATATCAGAGTCTAAAATCTCCCAGAGACACTGGAATTGAATGGTAGTGTTACGTTACTTTTAATCTATATTACAGTGGGTACAAGTTACCTGTGGTATAAGCATAGAAGAGACTTAACTGCCTAAGAAATAGGCCTCAATAAAGTGTGTACTGGGGAAAACATCAGCTCAGGCCGGCATGAACCACCATGTCCAACGATTCAATGATGATGGGACAGAGAAAAGTGGCCCTCACAGGGCCTGGCTAGTATCACGTTTTGCAAATGCCATCAAAGGGATTTAAAAGCAATGAAGAAGAAATTGGTGGATCCCAAAGAGGAGTAAATGCACTGTATTCTTTAATGCACACTTTATGCCTCCCTGTTATGAATTGAATTGTATCCTTCTGAATTCATAGTGAAGTCTAATCCCTGCTATCTCAGAATATGACCGAATTTGGAAATAGAGTCTCTACAGAAATAATGTGTCCAGTGTGGTGGAACACGCCTGCAATTCCAGTACTTGGGAAGCTGAGGCAGAAGGATCACAGGTTCGAGGACAGCTTCAGCAAATGGTGAGACTCTCAACTCTCATCAACCTAGTGAGACTCTGTTTAAAAATTAAATAAATAAATAAATGAATAAATAAATAAGCTTGGGGTGTAGCTTAGAGGTAGAATGACCCCTGGGCTCAATCCCCAGTACTATCAAAAAAAGGTAGGCAGACAGGCAGGCAGGCAGGTGAGAGAGAGAGGAGAAGAGGAAGAAGAAGAAGAGGAAGAGAAAGGAAGGAAGGAAGGAAAGAAGGAAGGAAGGAAGGAGTAATGTGGTGAAGATAAGGTCATTTACATGATGCTAATGCATTATGAATATGTACTGAATAAAAGGGGCAGTCTAGACACAGGCATGCATACAGGGATGGAGAGCACCACCCGAATACCTGAAAGTTATTCACAAGCCGAGGAGCAAGGCCTGGTAGCTGATCACCCCTCACCACTTCAGCAGGACCCAGCCCTGCTCACACCTTGATTTTGGACTTCTAGTGAGATAACTTTTGGTTGCATAAAACCACCCAGTTTGTGGTACTTTGTTATGGCTGCAGCAAACTTGCACACCCCTGGGAATGAGCTAAATTAGCATCCATGGGGACAGATGCACTTCTTTTGGAGATGCACCTGTACTCCTTTGACATCCAATAAGTAATAAGCATCTTTTCTAAGGGCACAGAATAGCAACTGTTCTCTGTTTCCTGTAGGACCAGTTATGTTATTTCCTTTGCATTCAAGCTGTCATACCACTCCAAGAGTCTTGATTGTAGACCATCTTCTCCAAACACAGATTTCAGAGCTTCCTTCCTCATATATTATGCTAATAACTATTCTATAACATTTCACCTAACTATGCCACCAAAACGAAGTGTTAGCCAAAACAGCATTTACAGGAGTCATGTAGATCTCTTATTTTATTCTAAATTTAAAAGTCTGAGCAGGGGATTGAGTCCCTTGTCTCCCTTTGAATTCAGCATTTGAATTTCATCTGTATTAGCCTCCTCCCCTAATCAGTCCCTCTATTCCCCTAATCATGCTGCCACTTTTATTGGGAGCACTAAACATATTATGAGCTTTTTTAAAAAAAAAAAATTTCTAACCACGTCAAGCAGTGTTCTAATCAATACCTTTCTGGCAGCTGCTTCATTTCCAGAGAGCATCGAATTTAGCACAGGCATATTCCCTGAACTCTTTCAACAGGCTCCCAACGTCTTATCTGACTATTTCTACCGAAATGAGCCATCCATACATCAGCGATTTTTCTTCTCTCTGAGGCTTAGAGGGCTTGAACGTATCTTAGAATTACTCTTGGTGAATCTGTAATAACAGTTCCCACAACACTTTTCACGTGGCCGCTGCTTTATTCCTTGTAAACACATCCTGAAAAATAGAAATCCCTCATAAGAACCTTTTTCTTTTCTTTCATAGCTTTTGAAACAGGATATAAATCTCCATTTTAACCTCTGACTTCCTCTCTCCCTGGGAGCTGAATGCAGGGAGAACAAAAGAGCCTGCAGTGCTTCTCCTTTTATGTGTGGCTTTCTCTCTCTCTCTCTCTCTCTCTCTCTCTCTCTCTCTCTCTCTCTCTTTCTCTGTCTCCTTTCTTCCCTCCCACCCTCTGATTCCTTGGGTCCTGCACCAGCTGCTGTCTTAAGTCTGTAGCTTGCTCCTACCGGCCTCACCTGCCTCCTGCCTTCTCCCCTGGGTGTTGAGCTCACCAGGAACCTGGCCGCAGTTGGACTTGCCGGCATCCACGCTCACCTCTGCACACCTGTTATGGATCTCCTGTTTACTAGTGAGCGGCCAGCTGAGCCTGCGAGTCCAGCAAGCCTGCCCATCTCTGATGAAATCAGGGATCCTCGTCAGCCATGACACACTGTGGGAAGTGATGGGGGTCTTTGTTGTTCACACATGAGACACCGGTATGGGGCAGAGGGAACGCAACAGAAAGGAGGGAGAGGTGTCTCTACCTGAGCACAGGCCTGGGAGCTCTTACAACTATTAGAATAAGGATTTGTTTTCATGAATAGAGAACGTTAGGGGCTGATAGGGGCTTGACACAGGTAATTATGGCTGGGCATGGTGGCACATGCTTGTAATCTCAGGACCTGGGAGGCTGAGGCAGGAAGGTCGCAGGTTTAAGTCTAGTTTCAGTAGTGTGGGACCCTCAGCAGCTTAGTGAGACTGTTTCAAAATAAAAAGTAGAATAGGACTTGGGTGCAGTTTGGAGCTAGAATGCCCCTGGGTTCAATTCCCAGTAAAACTCTCTCTCTCTCTCTCTCTCTCTCTCACACACACACACACACACTCACACACATTACTATAGTAAAAAGATGTCTTATGGTGGTCGCTGATCCAGTATGACTGACGCTTTCCTAATGCCGTTCCTTGGGGATCTACAGGTCCATTCAACGTCTTTGCTGTGATGTCCTTCTTCTGCCAAGGACTCCACGATACCTTAGCAGGCCATGATAGCAAATATTCAGCTCTTCCCCCATGCAAACATCCCAGTACCATCCTGAGTTTGCTTCCTTTCTGAATTCAATGTGGACTCGGCCTACAACTCTACTAACATTTTTTTTTTTCTTAAAATTCTGTGCTTCACCAAGCATGATGGCACACACTTGTAATCCCAGTACTTGGGAGGTTGTGATGGGAGGATCACAAGTTCACGGCCAGCCTCAACAACTTATTGAGACCAGCAGCAACTTAGTTATACCCTGTTTCAAAAAAAAAAAATAAGGCAAGGGGTATAGCTCAGAAGTAGAATGCCCCTGGGTTCAATCCACAGTACTCCTCCTTACACACACACACACACACACACACACACACCTAAGAATCTGCATAATGCTGTCCCCAAGAACCCATTTCTGTGCCCACCATTGCCCACCATTATCTCTTCCTCTTGTCTTCTTCTTCTGTAGGTCTTTGCTTAAATATCCCCACCCATGCCCCATTTCAAACTTCCCTGATTCTCACATCTAAAACACACCGCAGTCAGTCTCTTCCCTTCACTTCGGTTAATTTTCCCTCCGTAGCATTTGTTGATACCACATCAAATATCCACGCCTCTATCATTGTGCCCTTTCACCACTGGAAGGTCAGCTCCACAAGGGGAGGGGTGCTGCATGGCTGCCCATTGCTCCAGCTCCTGCGCCTCAACAATGCTTGGCACACACAGGCTTCAGAACTTCAATCCCTGAAGCAGTATGTAAACCAATAAGGAGCATCTCTCCTTCATAGAAATCCCAAATAATTCCCCCAAAACACAGCATGGCAGTGCATCTGGGTCACGGTTTCAAAATGATTGATTTATATGTGTGGATACATGCACGTGTGTGTGTGTGTGTGTGTGTGTGCGCGCGCATTTGTGTGTTTGCTGTGCATATTCTAAAAAGCTTAAAGGTCCACTGCCCCCAAGCTAGCTGCAAACTCCTCAGCCTGATATTCAAAGGTCTTTGCTGAATATCAATGGTTTCCCTTCCCACCCATCTTCTTCCTCTGAGATGCATATTTCTGTATTTTTCTATACTCCCACGTCTTCCTGTAGTCACAAACTTCCCCTAAAATACGTGATATGTGATATGCACATTCTTACTCCACCTGCCTCTGTTCTGCCAATTACCTCAAAGTTTACCTTAGAGGTCAACCTTTTCTGTGGGATTTTTGTTTTCCTGATCTACCACCATCCAGAATTTTAAAACCTCGTACGGTGTATGGTATTGTGTGACCATCCCTGGTAATAAGTTGTCTTATTTTGTATCAGTGGATGTGTGTTTGTATTTTATTTCTCCCATAACAAATTCCAAGCTCTGTGTGCATTTGCTAGGGCAGCTCTAGCAAAATGCCACAAACTGGATTAAACAGCAGAAGTTGACTGTGTCTCAGTGGTGGAGGGTAGAAATCCAAGACCCAGGGGCTGGCAAGCTTGGTTCCTTTTGAGGGCTGGACAGGAGATCTGTGCCAGGACTGACTCCTAGCTTCTGGTGGTTTCTGGCAATCCTTGGTGTTTCTTGTTTTATTTATTTTTATGGGTGCATTGTAATCATACATCTTTGTTAGGTACGAGCAGGTAGAGGCATACATGCACACATTTCTCATTTAACCCTTCCCCAATTCCCGCCCTACTCCCTCGGCCTCCCTCCTTCTCAGGTTCAGTTTAGTGATTGACTTTGATCCTGGCTCATGGGCATCATGCCGCCGTCTCTGCCTGCACCTTCACGTGGGCTCTCCCTGTGTGAATGTCTGTGCACAAATTTCCCTTTGTTTCTGAAGACACCGATTCTGTTGGATTAGGAGCCTCTCTACAAGAGAATTACTTTTACTTAACTAATTGCATGTATCTGTATGGCCCAGACCCAGAAGGCTAAACTTCAACATACAGAATTGAGGGGCATAATTCAATCCTTAACCTCCCCCTCCCCCTCCTCCTCCGCCTTCTCTTTTTGGTGCTGACTGTTGAACCTAGAGATATTCTAACTCTCAGATGCACCATATATATATATATTATATATATATATATATATACATATATGTATATATTAAATATATATTTAAACTGGGTCTCACTAAATTGCTGAGGGTTTCTGTAAGTTACTGAGGCTCTCCTTGAATCCACAATCCTCTTGTCTTAGCCTCTCAAGTACTAGTACTACAGGAGTTCACCACCATGCCCTGCTAACCCATAAGTGCCTGCCTGCCTTCCTCCCTTTCTTTCCTTCCTTCCTTCCTGCCTTTTATTTACTTTTTATACCAAAAATACCCAGGAGTATTTTGCCTCTGAGCTATACTTTCCAGCCCTATTTTGTTTTTTAAATTTGAAGCCAGGTCTCATTTAGTTTTAGAGGGCCTCACTAAATTGCTGAGGCTGGATATGAACCTGTCATCCTCCTGACTCAGCCTCCCAAGTACTAGGATTACAGGCCTGAGGTGCTACTACTCCCTGCCCCATAACAGGCTTCTTAGAAAATGGCTCTTCCCTTCAAGGTCAGCCTCAACAACTTAGCAAGACCCTCAGTAACTTAACCAGACCCTGTTTCAAAAACAAAAAGGGCTAGTGGTATAGCTCAGAGGTAGAATGCCCCTGGGTTTGATCCCTACTACCAAAAAAATAAATAAACAAGTACATTTTTTTAAAATAAAGGTTCTTCCTTTTCTCTCTTTCTAGGCCTGTAGTATCTGGCCCAGAGGGTGTCACATTATAGGGATTTCATCATAAATACATGGTTACATTGAAGTACCATGTGCCTTTCCCAATACCTGGCACACAGCCAGTTCTCCGCAGTGCATCTTAAGTTATTATTTCCATAGGGATTTCCTCCTTACCTGTGTAAATTGAAAGGTTATTCTGTGGCTCCATCTCCCCTCTCCTTGGTAAGCCCGGGTGATGTAAGACTTCGCCAGAGCTATGCTTATTTACAATAACATAACATTGAACAATGATGACGTCAGAGAACAAAAGATGCAATGGCAGTAGAGAGCGAAGGGTCTCTTGGCCGGTCTTCACTGGTCCAGAATTCGGGGACTCGCTTCCCTGAGCAGGGTCCCTGCACAGGGCCTGGAGACACATTTGTTACCTGTTTTCTTTCCTGTGTTGCTCATCCATTTCCTTGAAAGCCTCCTAGATCCCACGTCGCTGACTCTGGAGGTGAAAACGCAGATTTATTTTTATGCAAGGTTGCCTTTCAAATTCATAGTATTGATTTCTCTGCTTCAGAGCCCTGCGGTGTGTGCTATTCATAATCAAAATGTCTTCTGAGAGTGTATCCCTCCAGCCTAGTGATGTGTTTTGAAATTCTTTGGTGAGATAGTATTTCTTTTGTTACTCTCTGTCAAGCATAGGCCTCCAGGACCATATTCTCACTGTTACCTAATTTTTTGTAGCCCTGGTTACAACTCTCCATTCCCTGCACAACCAACTGCCATGTAGGTGGGATTGCCAATCAGCTTTACAGGCAGACCAGAGCCTTGACCTTAGGAACAGACATGTGAAAATGCGATTTATATTTTCCTATAGAGCTAAATTGATTTAAATACATTAAGTATCAAAATGAAAATAAATAAGACACTTAAATAATTGTATATAATTTCTATTCACATATATTTTGTGAGTTGGTGGGGAGGTACTGGGGATTCAATTCAGGGGCATTCTTCCTCTGAGCTATTACCCCAGCCCTTTTCATTTTTTACTTAGAAACAGGGTCTTGCTAAGTTGCTGAGTCTCACTACATTGCTGAGGTTGTCCTTGAACAGGAAATCCCCCTAGCTCAGCTTCTTGAATACTGATATTACAGGTAGTGTACACTGGCTTCACATATATTGCTTAGCTCCATTTATTTATTCATTTATTTATTTATTGGTAGTGGGGATTGAACCCAGGGACATTCTCCCTCTGACTTACATTACCAGCCTGATTTTATTTTTAACTTTGAAACAGGGTCCTCACTAAGTTGCTGAGGCTGATCAGGAACTTGCTACCCTCATGTCTCAAAATAAAGAATAAAATAGGGTTAGGGGTGTAGCTCGGAGGTAGAATGCCCCTGGGTTCCATCCCCAGTACTTCAAAAAAAATTACATATATATATGGAAATATGGTATCTTCTATTATCGAATGCACCAGGCTAACAGAATAATCCTTGGTTGTTTTTAATGTGCATCAGGCCTTCAACACAGATGACATTTTGTGGAAAAGGGAAAGACATGTTACCCTGGGCTTGTTGGTTTGAGAATTGCATGATTGATTTGAGAATGCGGAAGATTTATTTTTAAAAGTAACATATTCATAGACCGCATCCACATTAATAATTGGCATTACAATTTAGCCTGGGTAAAATTCTAGGCTGTCAACTGAGAAAACAAATCACTGGTTTAACACGAAGTTAAATGTAAAGTGATTTGTGACATTGACAAATGACTGTATGTTTAATGTGTGTTATTAAATTCATTATTTTTGGTAGAGTTGGGTAATTTTTCTTGATGGTTAAAATGTACATTCACCAAGCTAACATGGGGTGCTTCGGAAAAATAGACCCACACTGAGTTTTAAAGATCTTTTCCTAACAGTGACTCCATCCTAGCTGTGCTATGCTTTGAAAGGCTGTTTCTCTTGCCATGAGTGCCATGTGTGGCTGGTGGCCTGGACATTGCTGTTTTGACTATACTTGTAGAACAGGTGAGCATTGTTTTCTGCTTTACAAAACCAATCAGATCAAGTAAAATTGCTTTAAGTGTGGATTAGAGGATTCAGAATGACTGATTGAGATTTTTATATTTATTGACCACTGAAACACAAGTTTTTATTGAACCATGTATCTACTGAGTGTTTTTTCTTTGTGATTTCATACTTATCTATGAAAAGTAACCAGGAGAGCAATCCTATTTATTTCATGATAACAAATGAATTTCTCCAATATAGCAAAAAATACAAACTAACAGATAATTCTGAAAAGCAGTTAGGGGATGCAGGTCCACTTTCAGAATCTGAATACTCTCTTTAGTTTTCATCTGAATGAAAGTTCCAGCTCTACTTATTTTTTAACTATCCTGAGAGGATAAATCTTTTTTATTATGTTTTTATTGTTGAATTATAGTCTCATAGAGGATAAATCTTAACATGTTAGTGACTCTCTTTCTTCTCATCCATGACTTATTTTTCAACCCTAAAGACTTCTGGTGACTTTTAATAGTAAAGACCCTTACCGAATTTTTCTAGAATAGTTATATTTTGTTGGATGTGGTGGCACACATCTGTAATCTCAGTACTTGGGAGGCTGACACAGGATAATCACAGGTTCAAAGCAGCCTCAGCAACATAGTAAGATCATGTTTCCAATTAAAAAAAAAAATAAAATAGGGTACGGGTGTAGCTTGGTCATAGAATTCCCTTGGGTTCAATCCCCAGCACCAACAATATTGAAATTTTAATTTCCATTGTTTCTAATACTCTTATGCCAGATGATGTTGAAATCTGCCCAAGTCCTGTGTTTCTGGAAAATAACCAAGGTTAAGAATTTTCTTCTTCTGAAATTCTCCATTACTTTCTTTTGGGGGAAGTGACTAACAGTAAAAGAACATCCTGACCTTGCACATCCCTGGGAGACCTGACATTGCTCTTCTTCCATCAATCCCTTCTTTTATAAAACTTGAAATGTTCTCCTTTCACTTTGAAATGGTTCCATGAAAGAATAACTATCTATTACAATAGCCTGAGTAAAAGCATTTCCTTAATTCTCTGGTGTATTTTTCCTTTCATAGTTTGCGTGCCATCCTATGACTAGGAATTGCACCCCATCTTTGGACGCATTTGCTCTGCCCCAGTGATAAGGGATGGGGACCCTCCTTCTCCATTCCTCATTGGCAAGTCTGACGCCTGGCATGTGCTCTGGACTCCTGCCCATCAGTATCCTGGGAAAGTGATGATTTTGATTCATTTTGAGTATTTGTTTAATTATGAATGCTGGAAACTTTTGCCTTTCTGGACTGAACATTGAGCCATCATTGTGAATGGATAAATGATTGGTGGAGATCTCTCTGTGGAATAAAACATGACAATCTTGTTTGTTGGTTTTATCTGTTTTGAAACCAAATCAATTAAACATTCATACCTACTGGGAAATAAATAACTATTAGATTTGGAACACTTAATTTTGTTTCTATGTTTAACACATAGCTAACATTTCAGAATTAAAGTGTAAATTTTCTATGTTTGTGTGTGTATCTGTGTGTTTACTTTTCTGAAGTTAAGAAAAACTTGTGCCTTCTATGGTGTATATGCAGTGTATTCCTAAATGGTACTATGAACTTAAATATGTGAATGCCATATTGCGAAATTCCCAGAAATTAAAAAAATAAACTTCAAATACTTTGAATGCTTCAGTGCATTTAAAACAAACTCATATATCTTGAGATTTCTAGTTCATGCAATTTATGTTAACCATTAGCTAAATAAAATAGTTAAACATTGCAGTTTAATAAAAATCTACATATCTCTGAATTACCACCATTAGATATAAGTTAACATTTTTATTCTATTTGAGTATGTTCCTCCTAAACTTATAGAGGTATACTGATTAAAGGAGTGCCAGGGTCAAGCCCTCGTGGCAGCGGGGTCGGGGTCCCTCGCTAGGTGTGGATTGAGATGAGGTCGTGAGAATACGCTCACACCAAATGCAATGAAGAAGCGAATCTGTTTTATTGTTTGTCAGTCACAGTTTTATACTATTTTTTTTTTACAATGAGGCATATAGAACAGGAATTTTTACAGACTTGTTTTCCCAAAGGTTATCCATTAGTTAAAATCTTTACAATTTTGTTTAAGCCCTTTAAGCAGTGTTCTGTCTTATCTCAGGTAGTTAGGGGGTTCCAGGTGGGGCCAGGTAGTAGCTATTTAGATAAACTAGCAAAGCCTGTTTCTAGACTAATGCTTGTAAAAGGTGAATGCATTGGGTTGTCTCCAGGCACTGCTTGTTTTCAACTAAGAGATCAGTATCTGTCAGGCCACATGTTTCTAAGAAGTTTTATTTTATAATTAATATAAAAGCAAAATCCAAAGCACCCAAAATTTCCAGAATATAATACTGCAAAGTGGGATATGCCACGCATTCCTTCTTTTGGAATCGTCTGCCTTGCAGGACTCCAGCGGACTGAGCCTTGCTCAAGATCCAGCTATTAAGGTGCTGTGGCAAAGGAGTTTCCTTTACTTCCACTAAACATTTAATACTGCTAAAAAGACAAATGTATATATTGTATGACATCTATATTCTAACAACCTTATTTCTCAGTAATTATATTTTATAGTAGGTCAGATTGAAGACAATTTCCAAGATGTGTAGGTAACCAAAATTTTGGAATGATAGTAAATTTAGCTAACTAATGAGTATTTATTAGACAACCTAGATTATTTTAAAAATTATAAAGTATTAAAACATTAATTATTCAGCAAAATTTCACTCTAGACACATTTTGCAGTTCATTTTTATGTCACAGTGAAGCTATGTTTATTTGTATCCACCCATGTGCCTGTTCAGGTTTCCACTTTGAGAAGTTGTACTAAAAGAGATGTTTATGTCTACAAAATGTGAAATATGTATTCATAAGCTCTGCTAGCCTGCAGCAAAATCCTGGTATGTGCCACAGACAGTTTAGAATTAGTAATCTGCTAGCTTCATCTATGAATTAGAAGTTACTATGGTGAAAATGTATAATTGATATATGTGACTGAGTCTTAAATAATAGGAATAGTGGCAGAAAGGTACAACATGGTATACAAGATATGATAAATGAGTTTTTGTTTTGGAAAAAGAGAAGTATTTTGTCCTAAAGTTAAAAATGACTTGTTACAGAAAGAAGAAAAAAAGGAAAGTATAAGACAAAATCTGAATGGATGCAAGAAGTTGCAGATGATCTTAGTAAAAGAAGTTGGTCTATCATGGTCTAATATAGCTAAGGTTCATGATTCTATTTTATGTAAATACTTTCAAGAACAGTTTGAATACCATATACTTTACTAACAAAATTACAATTTGATATTATCTCTGTTTTAATGAGGTTTTCTCAAATTAAAAAGTTTCAAGTTTTAAAAGGAAGCATAAAAGATTATTCTTTACCTTCTATGAAATCTAGTTGGATAGAAAAGATTCTCACCAAAACAACTGATATGTTTTATAATGACTGCTTATGACCTTGATTCTTCCTGAAAATAAAGATTTATCCCTTATTAAGGAAGTAAGGCACTTTACAACCATGTTAATTCTATTCTTACTTTTGAAATTTTTTGTTGCATTTTGGTTATATAAACAATTACCATTTCTCAGTAATGCACAGTCCTTTCTTATTCATGTATTCAAGTCTCCTGACAACTTTTTGAAATTTTGCCTTTCAGAAACTGAGTTGTTTTTTTTTTTTTTCCTAGCAAGACTGTCTTTGAGATTGAGATTTCCCAGATGACTCCTAGGGAAGCATAAAGAAATCACCCTTTCACCTTATGAAAAGTGATAGAAATGGGTAAATTTATTTGATATCGTATTATTGGTAAGTGCTTGGGAAACATGTTAAAAGTAGAATAGAATCTTAGCCTTCCCTAGGATAAGTTAGTAAAATAAAATACTGCCAATACCAAATTTCAGAAGTCATATGCTATATTGGATTCTTTAGGGACTTTCCAACACCCACATTGACCATACTAGTTTCTATTTGTCAAAATCCTGATGCTGCTTTGCCATAGGAAGACATCAGTATTTGGGAGCTATCACACATTATTCCTGTCATTTTCAAAGTGTTGTTTTGATCACAATTTCATGTCTTTGATTTGAATATAATGTTTCCTAAGTTGTAGTTTCTGCTTCTGAGCTCATGGCATTTCCATTAGTGATTTCAGTCACTCAGGTATGGAATTTTAATAATGTTCAGGTGTTCAGGACATACCCTTGACTTACATAATCTTCTTAGTTGATATTCTTGACATATGCTAACTAAAATTTTGGCATATTGATATATTCTTGTTCCATTATGTCTCAGGATTATTTTATGTAAAATCTGAAGTTTTTTTATGTAAAGTTTATGTCACCCATTTTTGTAAGTGAGTAACAATAGCCCAACTTTTTGAAAATAGAGTCAATCATCATGCTTATAAACATTTTTATGGTGATAAAATCCTTTGGAATTGATTTCATTTCCCTGTTTTGCAAGCCACAATAACAAACCAATTTTCTCATCCAAGAAATCATTCATGTAACAAAATCTCATCAGATCTTTCTTTCACTTTTGAAAATTATCAAGAATAATTAATGATGGCCATTTGATGTCTTTGGTCATTTGGAGATAGTTTTTGTTTTCTCTGAGGCTTCCCCAAAAGTTCTTGTAATCAGCTGCGGTTCAGATTGCTTGGTCTTGCCCAATGGAGAACATTCTCAGAGAACTATGGAACAGAAGCACTATTATAGGTACTTTTGGGCACAGGCACCTGATATCATTTAAGCAACTTTGAGACTGCCACTCTAGTGGAAAAGTACATAGATTCATGAGACTGTCCACCCAAGATCAAATGGAACACTCATGAATTACGTAGGACTCAGGAACTGAAAATGGATGGTTATGAGTTTGTTTGCAGTATTATTGACATTCTGATTTTGTATTTTTAGGATATAGAAGGAACACCATTCTCCTTATGTTTTCTATCACTTGCAACAATTCCATAGACTCTACTTTTATAAATTGAAATGAAACATTTTAAAATAAAATATTTTTTATCCCTGCCTGCCTGACTTTTTCAGAATTCTGAAGCTCTTAAATGTTCTTATTTTCATAGAAATATACTTACATGCATACATTCACATTATGTAATGTGGATATTTGCATGTCCTTGTTAAAAGAACATAATTAGAAACATGGGTTATGCAACCAAGGTCTTGCCTGGAATGTCATGCTTGAGAATGATACTCTTTAAATCTCATGCAACCAGACATGTAGGTAACTAAGGTTGACTTTGTGAAGCCAATACTTATAAAACCTTCTTAGAGAACTGACCTGGTACCTGCTTATAAGGTTTCCAGCCTAATAGATAAGCAAGGGGGATGGCTTACTGGGAGGCCTAGGAATCTTAGGATATTTGGAGAGCTCAAGAAGAGAGTAATTAGTGCCATATATGGTTGTGCTTCCCTGTACTACCATTATTTGAAAAGCTGAGACAGGAGGATCGCAGGTTCAAGAATAACCTCAGCAAGTAGTGAGACTCTCAACAACCTAAAGAGACTCTGTTTCAAAATAAAAATAAAATAGGGTAGGGGTATAGCTCAGAGGTAGACAGCTTCTGGTTTCTATCCCCAGTACCACAAAAAAAGAAGAGAGCCATTAGTTCAAATTTTTTATAATGAATTCTTTTTTTCTCCTCCTAGGCAGTTTTAAAAGCCCAATCTGAAAGTCCTTATTAAAAAAAATTCCATCAAAGCAAACATAAAGAAGGTCTGTGTGATAAGTTACCTTCCTTGCCTTAGCTGTGTGACTAATTAGGCCAAATTCAAAGGCATAAGCTTTATTTTGTGATTAGGAATGATCTTTCCTTGAGACTACTTTTGGCTTGATAACTTTAGGTAGAAATTATCCATCTCAATGAAAAATATATTGAGCTGTATCTTATCACCTTCCCCAAGTTGACAAAAATGATCAAATTTTCCCATTTTCTTCAATATCTGGCTTTGATCGTCCAGAATTCCTTCGCTAATTTTTCTCTCTATCATCTCATTAAAAGTTACTGAGGAATAGATCCTGACTCCACAGATACCTCCTGGGTCTCTTGCTGGCCTAGCAGCTGGCCCGTGTCCCCAAGACTGAAGAGCTTAGAGCACTGAAGCCTGATGATTTATGCCCCCTTGCACCTGCAGACCACCAGTGGCTTGCTCTCATCTTCAACAGGTGCAACCTGGGTCACTAGACAGTGTGCTGAGATGCTCAGGAGATGCACGGAGGTGACAAGACTGGGTGACGTCATCAAGAACATGTGCGTGATTGTTCAACTAGATTGTCAACTCGACTGGATTATAAAATGCCTAAGATGATGTGACTTTGGGTGTGTCCATGACATGACTGGCTTATAAAAAGGCAGATTGAAGGGGAATCCCTGCCCTGAACATGGGTGGCACTGTTCTGATAGGTGCAGGATAAGGATAAAAAGAAGGAGAAAGTGATGCAGAGGCAGCTGTGGTTTTTCCTGAAAAAAGCATGTCTGCTCCCACCTGGGATATCAGCCTTCCACTCTTTTGCTCTTCGAACTGGACTTTCACCATCATTTCTCTGGAAAGGTTCTTGTCTTTTCCCTCTTGGACTGGGACCACATTATCGGTCACTCCTATTCTGAGACTTCAGCTCTTGGACCAGTCTACCAGCTGCTTGTTCCGCTTGTTCTCCACGTGCAAGTGGCCACTTGGGACCCCACTGCTTTAGACTGTAAGCTGATTTGATAAATCCCCTTTGACCCCTTCGACATCTTATGAGTTCTGTTACTCTTGTGAACCCTGACTAATACAATGGGCATCCCAGCTTGAGAGTTTTGGGAGTCTTAGTGAGGACTGCTGTAGAACTAGGATTTTGCTATCATGGTCTCTTGGATTCCTCTGGGCTGATTATTCTTATAGTTCAACTCCTGTATTTTAACATGAATACATTTTTGCTAATATGTCTGCTTTTCTTTTTAGGAATTTGTCTCATATATAAATACCTGAACTCCATGACATTAAAACATCCAGACTTTTTCTAACACCTCATGATAAACATTTCCAATAGTTTTGCAGAAACAGTACCAAAAAGAGCCCATGAGACTTCTCTTAAACTGGGGAGGTCTACAATGTGTTCTGTGACATACAATGACTCATGTTAAGCAAAAGCGAGGACCTGTGAAACTGAAACAGGAAGATTGTAGGTTTGAGGCTTGCCTCATCAACTTAGCAAGACTCTATTTCAAAAAAATAAAAAAAAAAGGGCAGAGGGTTTATATCAGGGTTTATGTCCCTGGGTTCAATCTCCAGTAATGCTCCCCCCCCAAAAAAAAAGAAACAGAGGATTTATAATGTTAAACGACATCTGTAACAACAAAAATTACAATGGTTAATAAATTCCTTAATCCTTTTTATGCCCAGGAAAGTGGCTGATAACAAAGGACCATCCTGCCCTTGCATATTCTGAAGCAGAGCCATCAAGATCTTCCGTAGTCTATCGCTCCTTTGCTTTCTTTTCTCCTTTTCTTTGGATGCCTCATTCCCCATTGCTGTATCCTAATTGAAACTCTGTCCTGATTATCTGATGTGTTATTGTCTTGACATGTACAATTTCATTATAAATGCTTAAATTTGGTGAGACAGCACAGAGCTTCCTTATGTAAGTTTAGAGGTATTCATATTGGTGATCTTATCTGACAATTAATACTCAATACACCTTGTGATATTATACATATACATGTGTATACTTTTTTAATTGTATACTATATAAGCATGGGAAATGACAAGTTTAATGAAAGGTTGTTAAATATCAAAGGAATATGATATAAAATCACATTAGACTGGTGTGTGAGGAAAATAGCAATTGGAAACAGCTTTAGAAAAATAAGTTTTAGGAAAAGTAAAAAAAAAACATTATTTTTTAATTGTAGGAATCATCACAAAACACACACACACACACACACACACACACACACACACACAAGGTGCTTTGGTCAGGCTCTCTCTGTGAAGTTTTATTGATTATTGGATGAGTTTTTACCACCCTTTGTTAAGAATATGGTGATGATGTTGAAAGCATATTTTATAACTCATCTGAAGAGATTACTTCAAAATCTGCTGGAAAATAGCAGCCGGGAGTCTGAATGTCACGGGGGATGACAAGAGGATCCAGACTCTGAGAAGGAATGCCCAGCTGTGCATATTTGCTTTGTGTATTTAGCACTTAGTCCCACATCTCTGTCCAATTAACTCAAAGCAGCTTGGGCTGGGAGAGAGCTTCAGAGGAATGAAGAGTTGCATCCCTCTCTTCCTCTCCAAACTGAGGCCTTCTTTCTCCTGAAGCCCATTTCCTCCCAGACATGCACCTTTGTCTCCCACAAATGACACATGACTTATGATGATAAATACTTGATTTGCCTCCTTCCATTCAAAAAGAGAGAATAGATTATCACTCCTAAGCATGTATCTCTGCTCATTTTCCAATGTTTTGGGGAAACTATTAAAAATTTTAATTAATGAGTAATCCTATTTAATTATGTGATATATGTGTAAGTTCACAGTCTTCCTCCAATCAGGATTTTTTTAAACATGTTAAATATCATGACTCTTTGGTTTGTAGACTCTAGTCTAAACATCCTTATTTATTCAGGAAGCTAGACTGATGCTCATCCATGATTCAAAGGCAAACTCAGGTCGTTTATAGGGTGGCCATGTATGTTTTTACACAAAACATAGAATTGTGATGCAATAGATATAAATTAGATCATCCTGAGCAAACTGCCAGGTCTGGTCTTCTTCTCAGTATTATTCTACTAAATAACAGAAACAAGCATGCAATCCTAGATTTGGCATCTTTATTATATCATGTTCAAGTGTAGCCTGTGAAAATCTCTTCCCACTATGAAATATTACATTTTAGTTATTACTACTTATCTCCATTTTCTTAGAAAGCAGCTTTTTAGTTACCCGGTCCTTGTCTTCAACACTTAGCTTTGCATACTTTTATGCAAAATTGTTATGTTTTTATATGGTGGGGATAGAGAGAATAGGTATCTGTGTATGGATATATTTAAAAAGGAACAATGTAGAGACTGGACACAGGACTCTAGATTGGTAGCAAGAGAATGGATAGAAGAGGAGGGAATCTACCTGCAAAAGCCTCAGGTCCCTGGCTGCATTCATTAATGACTGGTGTTGTCTCTTTCAATATTCTCACTGCTGTAGTCCAAAATGACTATCAACACAATTTAGAGAAAGCAAGGTTGATTTGCTCACAGATTTTGGATGGTTAGAGTTTCAGTTCATGTTAGGCAGGATCTGCAGAGTTCAAAGCATAGCAGCAGAAAGCAATGAGATAGAGAGTGCAAAGATCCACTCTCACTTCATGGAGGCCGGAAGCAGAGAGAGAGAAGGGGAGGAGGAACCATAAATCCCCAAGTCACGCCCCCAGCAACCAATTCCCCCTTCCAACATTGCTACCTTTTTTTTTCATGAGGGGTAGGGGCACCTTCTAAATCCAATCCATTACAGTCACTTTGTCTCACATAAGAGCAAAATATTTGGGGGGAATTTAAGAGATTTCACTATCTTTGTGGCTACAAATGTTCAAAGTTCAAAATTTAAAGTAAAAACTATTCTTTCTGTTCTACATATTTATAGCTATAGCTACATCTGTCCTATATTGTGCAGAAATTAACAAAATCATGATTCTTGCCAATACATTTAATAAAATGCCTGTGGTCAAATCTTTATTGCCAGGAATCTACTTTCATGATTCCAATGCTGCCTGTGGTCAAATCTTTATTGCCAGGAATCTACTTTCATGATTCCAATGCTGTCCATCACTTTCTTTGTATTTTCTGATATCTTCGTCATATCTCTTTAGAGATCATCAAAAACATGACTTTATGGTCTCTGAGATCTGGATGAGAGTAATGATTTCTAAGAGGGCTCGCTTCCTGAGCTAGCAATTTACCATGCTGAGCCTGTGCTTACTAGCCTCCATACCCAGTTTAATGCTCTGAGTTACCATCTTGCAAGTCCTTATAATGTTTGCAGAAAGTGTCCTGTATTTTTGCTCTGTACTGGGACCTGCAAATTATGGAATCAGTTCTGATGTTGAATAGAAACTGTCTGCAGTGGAGAGGTTTCCCAGGAGGCAGGCTCTGTCAGCAGCTTCATGCATAGGATGTTAATATTAAGAGAGAACCTTGGGATTCTTCTCTGTGGGAGACAGGAAATAGAAGCAAAGTTGGGCAAAGGGAAAAAGTGAACCATTGTTCAGCGCAACCACAACTTCGGTTGGCTCCACTAGGAGCACAGGAGCTAGAAGGCACCTACTTTCTGAGTTTCCCAGAGCCTTTATATATCCCTCCCCTGCAAGAATCTGTCATTGGATCAGTTTTGCCTGAGGATGGAAGAGGAGGCTCATTTTGGTTGAAACAATCTGCAAAGGAGCTGAGAGCAAATGCACTGTGTCAATAGCATTTGTTGCACCTAGGCAAATAACCCTCCATGGAAGGAGGACCTGAAGAGCATTTCTCCTTGCGCCCTAGACTCCCACCTTTGCACACAAGTCTATGAGTTTGTGAGACAAACATGCATCAATCAGTTTATTCCTTGCTTTTCAACCTTTTCCTAGTTGCTGTCTTATAGGTTGTTGCTGTTTTCTGTCAACTTGTGTTAAGTTTTTTAAGGATCCATCCACATTTTCTCATTTCTCCTGTAGCCTGTCCATGGATTTATATGTTGGTTAGATGTCCATAGTTAAAAATTCAGTCAATGGCCATGGAATGTGGCAAAGTTAATTGAAGTGGAATTTAATATGTAACCTTGACCTCATTAATATACTCCAGAGACCAAACAAAGTGACCCCATTTGCCTTACTAAACTGGGCTTTTCCAGCTGCAAAGAAGTGAGGACCACCCAAGGACTTAAGATATTTAAAGTGAGAACAGTATACTGGCTATCTATTTTAGAAAACACAATCTGTTCCTAGTAATGAATTAATAAAACAAATCAGTTTGTGATTAAGTAGTTTAACTACATAAACAAAGTAGCAGAAATTGAAGTGCACTATAAATGGTATGCTTTGGTTTGCTTTAAAAAATCAGAGTCAACATTAAATGCACACAGTAAAAAATGTAAAAAAGATGTACTAATTAGATGCGGTATTAGAATATCACTGAAATTGTGTGTGTGTGTGTGTGTGTGTGTGTGTGTGTGTGTGTGTGTGTTGCTAGGGATTAAACACAGGAGTATTCTACCTCTGAGCTACACCCTCAGTCCCATTTTATTTTTATTTGGAAACAGGATCTTGCTAAGTTGCTGAGACTGGCTTCGAACCCAAGATCCTCTTGACTCAGTTTCCTAAGTACTGGGATTAAAGTCTTGAGCCACCATGCCCTGCTTCACTCAAATTCTTTATTAAGATAAAGAACATCAAGAATAGAAAAAAGACCGTTTATTTAAGGAGAAAGTAAACAAGCAATGGTTTGATGACAGAATGAGAGAGAGAGACAGAAGGCAGAGACAGGCTGTTTTCTACAATCTTTTCAAAGGTGCAGGATGGTCAGGAAGAATGGAACTCCCTGTAGTTTGGTTTTATGATCTCTATTGAATCACTTCCAAGCCTTTTCAATGGAAAGCCCTTCCAAAATATCTTAATGTTTGCAAACCCTATGTTTCCAACTTTCTCAAAGCCTAGACATTGTCAATATTTCTCTAGAAATTTGATTTATTTTCCTTTAGAGTTATATAAATGCTAGTTAGGTGACATATCTATAGAACTAAACAGAAGCTATGAAAAAATTGCTACATAGATGCTTTCATCCACCTTAGTATTCAGGGTAAACAGCTCCAAATGTTTCTACAGCACTTTGTATTGGATTCTAGAGATACCGGGAATCCATTTAAATCAAAGTACCTGTCCCCTAACCAAAGAGAATTAGTGGCAAAATTTATATCACTTGAAAAGGGAGAATAGTATTGAATATATAATTTTAGATATATTTTAAGTGCCCCGCCAATATCACAAACTAGAAATGTATGAATTTCGTTACTGTGGGTCATACTCTAAGGTTTTACATCTGATTAAATTGACAATCCTCTAGAGAACTATATACTAGTGCCATTACCACTTCTAATAGTATAGCATGAATTAACATGTCATGTTGCATCTAGACAGAGGGCTGCAAGAATGAAGAAGGAGGAGGCTGGAGTGGGTCTAAGGAAGAATGCATGTAAAACTAAGCATCAAAACATGGAGACTGGGCTTGTCCTTACTTTCAGTATTATAACTGTCTTCCAGTATTTGAAGTGATCATTCTTTATCTCTTCAATTATACTGTTGATTTTCCAAAGGAAGGAAAATGTTAACTTCAAATTTACTACTCTCAATGATTATGGAAGTTGCTGAAGAAATACCGTCCAACACACACACACACACACACACACACACACACACACACACACACACATTTGATTTTAGTATTTAGATAAGAAAATTGTGAGCCCAGACCTTTCACTTATTCATGCAAGGACACACAGCCGGTTGACAGATGTGATTATAACAGGAGGCTTCTTGATGTGTAATTCGATGTTCTTTCAAAGGCACCCACTTACTCCTTTGTGATCATTTTAACATCTCTCCAATTCTTTGCCATTTTCTTTCCCATGGACCTGAAGGACTCCAACACACTTGCACTACAAATGTTTCTTCTATTTTACTCAACCACATAACAATGAGCACACACTCCTATGCTGAAATTAATACAAGCGACAAGCATGCTGTGTGTATCCATCAGCATTCTTGCAGCTCTAATATAAAAGATTGACTTTAGCCGGGCGTGGTGGCGCACGCTTGTAATCCCAGCATTTGGGAGGCTGAGACCGGAGGATCCGGGTTCGCGGCCAGCCTCAGCTACCTAGTGAGGCACTCCGCAACTTAGTGAGACTCGGTTTCAAAATAAAGAATAAAAAAAAATGGGGCTGGGGGTATAGCTCGGAGGTAGAATGCCCCTGAGTTCAATCCCCAGTACCGCCAAAAAAAAAAAAAAAATAAAAGATTGACTTTGTAACTTAGGGAAAAAGAAGATTTGTTTTCTTATGATTTCAGGTTCAGTTCCTGTGAGGCTGGGGACTGTGGGTCTCAGGCATTGTGACAGGAAGAGGAGCAAGGGAGAGCATGTGGGCTGTGCTCACATCATGGAGGCTTTCTGGAAGCAAGCAAGCATACCAGGGGAGGAGGAACCATATATATATAACCTCCAAGCCTGCACCCCAAGGACCACCCCCTCGAGCCACCCTACCGGCCTAAAGGATACCACCCAGGTAAATCTATTACAATGGATTTATCCACTTCTGAGATTAGAGTCTTCTTGACTCAATTATATCAGCTCAAACCTTAATAAATTAGCTGTTTAGGGGACATTTTATATCTAACTATAACAATGTATAAAAATATTCTTCATTAAATTCTCAAGCGTAAAATCATGAGTAGTTATTAAACTGTTTCTGCCTCCCTCAAAACTAGTATCCTTAAAGTAACTAAGATGAATTGTCACCCATCTAATAATAGGGAACGGATTCTTCTCTCTAAGGAAATAAAAAAAGATATGCTCTTCTGCAGAGGATCTCCGTGATATAAACCTACTAACAAGTAGATTAGTTTTTTTTTTCAGACTTCTTTAGTGAGGACACTGCTCAACTTTTTAATAAAATGAACATTTCTATTTTGTACAACTAGAATGTCTTCCCATAACCTATACCCATCTTCTTAGTGGAATTGATCCACTCAGGTTGCTAGTTAATGTCCATGGATGATTGGGGGAAAAGGAAAAAGACAACTAGAAAATAATTTATTACTATTACTTGATCCTTACTGTTGATTCAAATGACATGGTATCAACTCAACTTTCCTGAGGTTACAAATTAAAACATGACAGCTGCAATAAGTAGATGTTTTATAGGTACTAACTAGGTAAGAATAATGTCTATTAAAAAAAGAAAACATTTTTCTTAATCTGCACCCATGTAAATATTCATTTTAAGATCTATTCTAAATCCAGAAAGCACTTTTTGGAGTTAATGTGCTTGGAAAACTTGAGCTGAGGATGACTCTCTGTGACCCACACATCAATGTCAAGACAGGAATTAGGGATGGGGAATGACAGTGGCCTGCCCCAGGGCGTATGCAAATCCAGGGCTAGAAGTAGTGGAAGTAGAATCTCAGGACCATCTCTCACCAAATTTTAAACCTCATAAATCTTGACATTGCTATCGTGTACCATATATCCTCAAAATACCTCACTAGTATTAAAGTAGAAAATATTCATCTGAATATTCTGAAATATTCTTTCAGGAAATGCAGCACATACTTCTTGAAAGTGAGTGCATTACAGGTGGCCCTAGGAAGGCTGGTGTAGTCTGCAGCATACACATGTTTACATAAGTATTTTAATGCAGTACTATCACCTAATTGATATTTTTTACAGTCCTAATATATACCTGTCTGAATTAAAATTAGATTTATCTCCTGGTTAGATTATTTGCTTCTTTCCTACAATCATGTAGTCTCAGTTCATTTCTAATTTAGAAAGCTTTTTCTTTTCCTAAAATTAATAAATGAAAACCATCAAAAGTTGTGTAGTCTTTTCATAGTGGAAAAATTATAATGGTAAAGCTGTGAGAAAATTAACATAATTTAAGGCTTACTCTGTTAAGCATTTTTCAATATTTATATATGTGTTAGCTACATGTAATTAATCAATCAGTGAAGCTCTGAAGGGTAATTAGCTCAAAGTCATTTAAACAAATTAGAGATGACAGAGAAGAAATTTTAAAGCAGGTCTTTGTGGCTTTACAAGGAAAGGCTTTGTCTTGTTTGTTTTCAATATATATGTTTACCTCTGGAAAAAGTGACTTTAAAGTACTGTAAAAAAAAAAAAAAAAAAAAACCTGAATTCCAAAAACAAATGAAGGAAGATTTTCTTCCAAACTCTGAATTTAAATATCTAGGACTACACTGGTTGATACAGCTATATGTTTTATCAAAAAGTTGGTCCTCTGTGATTATGTTTTCATTTTTGGCCTTTAGACTTTATCTTCCTTTCCTCCACTCTCGTTTTTCACACTGATGCCATTACTGTCTTCTGCGACTCTGATTATGTCACACACTTGATCTGAGACTTTTGACTTAGTTTGATTACTAAGTAAAAACCAAAGTCTTTAATAGGCAGAATTAAACATGGCTCAGACATCTTTTCAGTGTTACCCTCCAATCACTATACTTTTTAGACCCACATTCAACTTGCACACATCCTGTACACTGTAGGAATGTTTGGCTTAGATCTTTTCTGCCTGAAGAGAACCCAAGTCCTGGCCTTTCAAGGCAGGGGGCTCCTTGAAGGGTACCACATCCCCAGTAATCAGTACAGTGCTGGCCATAAATCTTGAATAAATTAATGGATAAACGAACAAACACATGCAATGTGATTCTGAACATTTCACTTAATGTTCCTGACCTGACCTAGATGGGCAGCCAACTGACCAGACTCGGTAGCACACGCCTGTAATCTCGGCATTAGGGAGGCTGAGACAGGAGGATCGCAGGTTGAAGACCAACCTAAGCAATTTAGTGAGATGAGTCATTTTGGCTGTTGTGAGTATTATAACATTCTGAGTAAATGCTAAATATTAAAAAACCTATAGCTATTGAAACTTTTGTGTTATAATTGCATTTTCCTCCATAGAATGTTTCTCTCCACCTAGAGAAATCAGCTCATTTTTCAGAGTCTTGCTCAAATCTCATGAAGCAGATGGAAGTCCCTTAGCATCTGTGTTGTTGAGACATGCTGAGTGTACCTTTAACATTGTTTTTATCACATTCCATTGCACATCTATATTTGCATGATTTTTTTCTACACTGCACTGTGACTATTCCTAAGATACAACACCTGTCTTATATAGCATTTCCTCAACACACAGACACACTTACACATCTGAGAGGCATCCCATGTTCATTGAATACAAAGGGAATAATAACAGGAGAGAAGCTAGTTCAAGACATCACCAAGCCATGCCCATATCTTCAGTGGGTAAAGCAGCTGGAGAACTCAGCAGAGGAAAGTAGTGCATAAAAGATTAGAAAAGTATTTTCCTGAATATACAATTGAAATGATTTCTTAATTTTCTGGGATAACAACCTACTGAAAAATATTCAGAACCATTAATGCTTAAGGATAAAAATCTCAAATCCCTTAGCCTCGGTTTTATTAAATTGGCACTCATATAACACTTTTAAATCATCTACACATATGTACTTTATTATTTTAATTAAACTGATTTAAACAGCAAATTAATATTTCTAAATGCACCTGAACTCTTTACCCCCAACTTTATCATTTTTCATCAAGTGCTAGGCTAAGGAATAGTATACAGTTTAAAAAATTAGTTCACAATTCTACTGTTTCTGAATCTTCATGATATTAAAATAAATGACCTATACTGCATGAAGAAAATTCAAGCTGAAATATTAAAGGGCTATTGGCTTGGAAACAAGCTAAATAATTCAAGAAATCTTGTTTTTGAGAAATTTTCTTTTATTGTGATGTATAATTTCCTCTTTGAAGTGCTGCAAACTAAAATTATTTTCAAAATAGTAAACAATAATGTAGTAATCCAAAGAACACTGCAAGAAAGAACTCTTTGCATTATATCTACAGTATGGTTTTAGACATAAGCAGAAAGCATCTTTTTGTGTTTGTAGAACTGAGCACAATTTGATGGATACCTTAGGTTCATTACTCCACAATAGTAGAGTGTTCAAGAAGCTTTTTATGTGTTAGCTTTGTATGCAGTTGTATAGTGTTATAGAATATTCTTAATCTACCCAAGTATGTCAGAAACAATATAATACTTCTGATTCCATTTTCAATTTATAATACGTATGTGCTGCTAGATTCCATTAAATATCATTAACATTTATGTGTTGTGCAAAATGATCTCGGTGTCAGCTGTGACAGAGAGTGGATCCAGATAAAACAGATACGATTCTAATAACTAGTAACAGTAAAATTTAATAATAGCTTTTTACAAATTTTTGCCATCTACCAGTCGCACACATTCATTCATACGTGCATTCATGTGCATCCTTACTCAGAATGTAGGAAGAAGACCTGGAAAACAAGGTCAGGGAAAGGCATTATATAAGAGGTTGGATGTGTATGCAGATGTTTTATAACATGACATGAGACCTGTGACAAAAGTGGTATCAATAAATCCTTGAGGAAACTAGAGAAGGGAAAATAAAGCAAAAATATTGACATTAAGCATGGTTGGCTGGCGTCAGGGATTCTTAACTGCAACCACAGTGGCCTCCTGTGGCCGTAAGCTATTTCTACAAAGCAGGCATCTTAGTTATTCTCTAATGCAATTTTATAGCTTATTCATGAACATTTTCATCAGACTTGCTCTGGGATATGGAGAGGGACAGGGAAGTAACCCAGAATAGCCCTTTTCTTCAGCATCTCTCTTCATCAAAATGTATGCTGTTGGAGATTTAGTAAAGCCAACTGAGTAAAACAGGAAAAACTGGCCATTGGGGTAGTTGTTTCCTGGATGAGCCAATTCCTCCTTGATCCTTTGCACAAAAGACATGCCCGCATGCTTTTGCTCTGTGTCCCTATGGTTGAAAGTGGCCGCCATAGTCGGTCTTTGGATCTGAGATGCCTCTGCATTCTCCCTGCCAATCCTTCCTAGGCCCTGTGTTTCCTTAAGAGAGTCCCCACTTGTAAAATTATTAAACAAGCTAATTGAGCTCATTGCATGTGAAATGAAGTACCTGAGGACTGGCCTCAAGCAGTATTATTCCCAATCTCTCGATAGAATCAGTGCTAACACACTTCATACACTTTATTCTCTCTCATGATCTCAGAAACAAGGCCCCTAACTTTGTTCACCAGGATTTATCCAACAGTTTTTTTTCAGCATCTAAGATGTTCTCCTTGTTCAAGGCGTGATATTCAGAATAAAGCAATTTTATTTTTTGGTGGTACTGGGGCTTGAGCCCAAGGGCATTCTACCTCTAAGCTACTACCTCCACTCCTATTTTTTATTGTTTTCAAAGAGCATCTGTCTAGGTTGCTGAGGTTCTTTATAAATTGCTCAGGCTGGCCTTAAAACTGTAATCCTTCTGCCTCAGCCTCCCAAGTATTAGGATTACAATTGTTTAAATCATTTTTTGTTGTTTATTTGTTTGTTTCTTTCATCTAGAAGCTACAGCCTGCAACATTCAGCTAACAAGCAAGTGGATATATGTCAGGAGGTAATGAATGCTATAATGGAAACAACTCAGGGTAGGACTGGAGGCATGTTCTAGGTTAGGACATTATAATCCAATCGCATACAATGAAGCCCAGTTCCAGTAACTAAGGAAGCTGACCTTTCTCCTGGAATAACATAGCAAGATGACAAAATCACAATTGGTAACTGATTGTAGAAAATTTCTAGGCACTGCCCCCCCCCAGGTGGGGGTGTTACTTTTTGCCTTTTTCTCCTGTTTCTTTGCAGGAGCTCTGCTGTGATTAAAATAATAATAATAATAATAATAATAATAATAATAAAAATAAAAATAAAAAAAATAACCCAATGACCAAGACCAGCCAAACTCACCTGGTTTTATAAGCTGACCTTACCTGGACTTAAAAGCAGAGATCACCTTGTTCCTTGGAACAGACACTCTCTGATTCTACAAGCCTAGCTTCCTGAACTTTGCAGATTTTCACAGGCATTGCAAACGTCCTCCCCATACCTTGTACTCCTACCCTGTCCTTTGCTACTGAGGCCACCTTTGGTCTCAGCCTCTCTGCTTGAAGATCCTTCTCTGGCCTGGTTCCTCTTGGCCTTAGACCCAACACTATGCCTTTCAAAGTGAAGTTGACATCTGTGTCACCAGCACATTGTCACTTTCGTTTCCATAACTGCTTTTCATCTTATTTCTTTAGGTCAACTGATTTCATAATAATGTTTCATAAAATAATATATGGCAGACATTTGTTTAAAAAAAGCTCCAACCTTCATTATTATAAAATCAAATTAGATGTTTAAAGAGGTAGCAAAAAGAAAGTTATTCAAAGTTAAAGAGAGACTTGAATATTCGCTTTTAAAAACACATCTAGGTTTTGATGGAAAGCTCTGTTAAAAATGAATCTACTAAGCCAGACATGGTGGCTCAAGCTTGTAATCCAAGTACTTGGGAGGCTGAGACAGGAGAATTGCAGGTTCACGGCCAGCCCCAGATATTTAGTGGCCCTCCGCAACTTAATGAGACCCTGGTTCAAAATAAAGAATTAAAAAAAAAAAAAATAGGGATGGATGTAGTTTGGAGGTAGAATGCCCCTGGGTTCAACCTCTATTGCTGCAAAATAAGTAAACAAACAAACAAACAGAATCTATCAAGTTATCACTTAAAGAAATAATGTCTCAAAGATACTCAAACCTGTCATAAGAAAGATTAAAGTCCTAGGGACCATTTCTGTTTATCTTCCTGTATGTCAATGAAAAAGTAAAGCAAATGAGAATACATTTGCAAATTATTTTAAGGTAGAAATACAGAGAAAAATAAAAATTTGGCTAGTTACAGGTTATTTTTGAAATTTAGTGTCCATTTTTTAAAAAATATATATCATTTTTCCAAATAAATGACTCATGACAAGAACAATTGTTGAAATTTATTCCATTATTTTTGTGTGTGCGCATGTGTGTGTGTGTGTGTGTGTGTGTGTGTGTGTGTGTGTTACTGAAAATTGAACTCAGGGGCATTCTACCTCTGAGTTACACCCCCAGCCCTATTTTACTCTTTTATTTTGAAACAAGGTCTCACTAGGTTGCTGAGAGTTTCACTAAGTTTCTGAGGCTATTCTTGAACCTGTGATCCTGTTGTCTCAGCCTCCCAAGTACTGGGACTACAGGCATGAACCACCATACAGACATATTTTAAATTCTTTTTTTTTTTTTGTTACCAGATAGAACCATATCTGAAGTACATTACTCAGAGTATTCAAATAATAGGTATATGGGTTTTGAAGGAAGAACTTCACATTCTGTTCTTTTTACATGAGCAGTCTTTTCTTCTGACTCAGAACAGATTATGCAACAAAGCAGAATTGGTTATTTAACAAGTTATTGCATATTGAGGTATGCAATATACTCATTACAAGGATGAGTAACATTAATTATTAAGACCCAGGTATAAGATTATTTCTCTGGGCAGAGTTATCTGCACAGGTGCCTTTCTATGCATGAAAAGAGTAAGATGGGGTCTGGGCTGTGTTTTCATTTAGTACAGACTATTTCTTTAGCTGGGCAACTAATCTTAAAGATCTGCAATTCATAGATATTCACAAGCTCTCTGTTCTGTGGCCAATGCTAATTCTTTAGATAGCCTATTTTCTTATTCCTTTCAAAATCAATATAAAATGTGCAACCCTAGGTTCATGTTTATTTTGAGGAAGCATATACAACCAAAACAAGTTTAGAAGAAATTCTGTCGCACACTAGGGGCAGTTGCCCTGGTTTGTCACACATAAAATGGAAGTTGCTTCCACTTGACTTGGTTTTGCTGTAAGGAGAAGAGATCCATTTGTATCCCTCCCCTCATGAGAGATTCACTTGACATTTCATGGCCCTCGTCATTCCTACTCTTGACCGCAGATGTTCACTTTGCAAATTTCAGTTTCATTCATGCAGAAAGATTATACATATGAAAAAAAAAATCATAGGTACTTACCCCATTTCGAGGCATCAACCATGATTATAGCCAGTGATTAAGGAAAACAAAACTACATTAATCCCAATCACCAGGAAAAAAAATAATCGCTGAAGCAGCAAAGAGCTCGGAATGGGGGAAAGGAGGATTTAATCCTTTCCATTCACATGAGTTTTAAACCTTAACAATTTCAGGAACTGAATGTAAAATATGGCATGTTCCACATGGGGTTCTGTTTTCCTGAAGAAAAATTATTTTGAGATAAAGTGTAAATGCTTGTAGACATCTGAGTCAGGTGATTATGCCATAGAAAGTGCAAGTCCTTCACACACACACAAGTATATGTATTCTTATGATGACAGATTAGATTAGATAGATAATAGATAGATAGATACATAGATACATAGATAGATAGACAGGCAGATAGATAGATGGATAGATAGATGGATAGATAGATAGATAGATAGATAGATAGATAGATAGATAGATAGATAGATAGATAGACAGGCAGATAGATGGATAGATAGATAGATAGATAGATAGATAGATAGATAGATAGATAGATAGGTAGATAGATAGATAGATAGATAGATAGATAGATAGATAGATAGATAGATAGATAGATAGATAGATAGATGATGGATGGTAAGAATGTTGTCATTAGTGACAAGCTCAGAAGAGTAAGTCACAAAGAACTTGACTGTTGAGCAGTCAGCCCGCTGACAGCCAACGTGACGCTCTGCGGCTCAGGTCTGGTGTTCTGAGCATTCCCTCGCCCTGACGCCCGGCAGCTGCTGGCTGTGCTGGGCACCCAGGCTGGTGTGAATAGAAGAGACAGCGGTGTGCTCCCTGTCACAGTTGAATAAGCAGCTGCCATGACAGGAAGGCTTTTCCTGTCAACACAATAACGGTGGCTCCCTGAGAGCCCGGGTTATGTTATTTTCCCCCAGAGGAAGACCGGTACCTGATAGCTAAAGACTTTGGAGTGAATTCAGCATGGATTTAAGTGTCTACCATGGAGAGGCACAGAGATCACCCAGCAACAGGCAGGGGAGACCGGAGCCCTGCTCTCCTGGCACTTTCATTCCCTGAGAGAAAGGCAAGAGAAAAACCAAACACACAAGAGAGACCCTTTCAACGAGCACC
The DNA here is from genome assembly GCA_004027655.1 of Graphiurus murinus. NCBI lineage: Eukaryota > Metazoa > Chordata > Mammalia > Rodentia > Gliridae > Graphiurus > Graphiurus murinus. The sequence continues at coordinate 69,259 of PVLC010003010.1, forward strand.
ATGTGATATGACTAAGGCAGGTCACAGCAGGGATGAGGAGCCCCAGCGTTCAGGACAGACACTGAGCACCAGTATTGGGAGGGAGATTCTGAGGACACACAGGTGAGATGGGAGCTGAAGGAGAGGACGGAGCAGCTGTGTGGACAGCGAGGAGGTGAGAATCCAAGATCTTCCTGGCAGCACACCTGGGATGGTCTCTGGGAAGCTCTTGCTTACAGAGTTCCCTACCTGCATAATGTTATTTCTACCTGCATAATGTACCATAGAATAAGCAAAGGAAACTTCCCTGAAACAATTGACTGGCAAAATGGCCTGTTGCTGCCAGTAAGGTCTAAAGACATGTTTATCACTAAGAAAGCACAGGTAAGCCAGGCATGATGATACACACTTGTGATCACAGTACTTGGAAGGCTGAGATAGGAGAATCCCAGGTTCACGGACAGCCTCAGCAACTTAGGAGACTCTTGACAACCTGGCAAGACCCTGTTTCAAAAAACAAAAAATAAAATAATTGTTCTGGGGGTATAGTTCAAAGGTAAAATGTTCCTGGGTCCAATCCCCTGTATTAGAAAGGAAGAGAGGGAGGAAGGAGGTAGGGAGGAAGGGAGGGAGGGAGGGAGGGAGGGAGGAAGGAAGGAAGGAAGGAAGGAAGGAAGGACACAGGTAAGTCTTTGGGTTACATCTACTTTTTAATTATTTATTTCATATATTTTTGGTTCATTTCACACTCCAGGAGCTTCTTTTTCTAGGACAAAACACTTAATTTTTTTCTAGCCTAAATTTCATAATCTACCTGACACCATTCCATTGCAATCTTCACAATAAAATTAAAAATTGCCAAATTGATCCAATTTGACTGTCTTTGCTGTCCCCTCTTGCTTAGGACTAGGCCAATGGCCGACTCATTAAACCTACTGATGGGCATACAGTCCTGCTGTACACTCTCCGTACATTTGTGCCTATGACTAAATTTCGAGTGGCCTGTGATTCATATCTGCTATTCCCACATATCTATTTTAGACTTCCCAAGGGAAAAGAAGCTCTAAAATATGTTGTTCGAGCAGTGCTTTTTTTTTTCTTCTTCTTCCAAATGACATATGCTTCATAGTCCCCCATGCCACAACAGAAAATTCTGGGCCACCCATTGCTATCAATAGCATTACCAGTGTACCATTTGCAATAGGATTTTACACTATCCAGAGGCAGGCACCATTTGTGAGCCTGTCAGTAAAACTCAGTGGTATTTTGAGAATTTCAAGAGAGCAGAAAACTTTCACCAGCCTGTGTCTGACTGTCTGGAGTCTCACAGCTTATCAAGGTTCTTCTTCAGTCTCAAGGGCATATCCCCAGTCTCTGGAAACAGGCAGACTCTCAGATCAGACCTCTGGACTTCCTAGAGGCTGTATCTGCTGCTGAAGGTTTAGTTTCAAGCATAGCTCATTATTTGTAGAAACTGCTGGTCAACAAGTTAGTTAGGAATGAAAGTTTTGAAAGAGAAATTATGGCTGGTTTTTTTTTTTTTTTTTTTTGGTACTGAGAACTGAACCCCAGGGACATTCTACCTCTGAGTTACACCCATAGTCCTATTTTATTTCTTATTTGGAATCATAGTCTCACTAAGTTGCTGAGAGCCTTGCTGAGATGCTGTAGCTGACTTTGAACTTGTGATCCTCCTGTCTCAGTCTTCCAAGTGCTGGGATTGCAGGTGTGGGTCACCATATCCGACTGTAATCATGGCTCTTGTCATGTAATAAAGTCACTTTGCAATTTTTTCTTAAATAGTTTTTTTTTTTTTTTTTTTTTTTTTTTTGGTACTGGGGATTGAACTCAGGGGCATTCTACCTCCGAGCTATACCCCCAGCCCTATTTTTTATTCTTTTTATTTTGAAACCGGGTCTCACTGAGTTGCAGAGTGCCTCACTAGGTAGCTGAGGCTGGCCGCGAACCCGGATCCTCCAGTCTCAGCCTCCCGAATGCTGGGATTACAAGCGTGCGCCACCACGCCCGGCTCTTAAATAGTTTTAATAAGGAAAATGCTACTTTGGGCCTAATGCTTTCATAGTCTTTAGTTTATATTGCTTGCTTGTGTGTGTGTGTGTGTGTGTGTGTGTGTAAAACAAAAAATGTTTCAGAATTTCAGAGACAGCATGACATGTACTAGATGAAGTGTCATGATGCCACTGACACTGGTGGGTGGCCACACAGAATTAAAGGGATGCTACTGACTTTGCATCAGACATGAAAGTTCAAAATTCTGACGGTGAAAATAAAAAGTCCAGAATAGTGGGCTATTTGCATACAGTTTCATTGTTATACCATTGTTTTTAGACCATTTAAATTCTTTTGCTTTTGCAGCAACTTGGTCCAATGTCATTTATATCATGGGTAAGAATGCAGATGGAACACCCACTGGAGTCTTAGCCCATACATAATTTGGGGTTTTGCTTTGTTTTGTTTAGTTTTGGGTATTGAACAGAGGGCTTTGAATATGCACTCTGCCACTGAGCTACACCCCTAGCCAATTTAGGGAATTTGAAAGGGTTACCATTCAACTCCCTGCAGAGTCCAGGTTTATGCCTCTTGTAAATTATAGGACCTAGGCAAAGATATTAGAACACTGGAGTTTGTGAGCATTAGAGAGGCAAGGCAATTGTTTATGTCAATGCAGGCAAGAGAGTTCTGCTCACTTAGCATTTATAGTAGGATAGAGCTAAATGTCACCTTTGAAGGGACCCTGTATACTGAAAGCAATATATTGAGGTAATAATCACTGTATCTAGGTCTTGGTGCAAATACATGAGTCTATTGTTTAAAGTAGAAATCTAGAATAGAATAATGGAGTCAAAAATTATAAACATATTAAAGTTCTTTGAAATGTATATTCTTTAGAAAAAGCCCCTGTTCTTAACTTTTCTTTTGCAATGTGAACATACAAGGCAGATGTCTTCACCTCAGTGGAATCCTTTTAACCTCAATGAAGAGCTATAATAAATCAGTACTTTTCAACCTGCTTTCTATCATAAACACATACATGCTTTTAAAAGATACTAGTCACCATGGAGATTATTAGATATAATTAGAACAAGCTAGAATTCATAGCTATTAGTATGTTATGAATATATAGTTTCTATTTGTTAATTATCTTTGATTTGTAAAAAGTTATCCTGCAACAAGACCCCCAAGCTCAGGAAATTAAAACAAGAATTAATAAGTGGATGACATTAAACTAAAACCTTTCAAAGGAATCCATCGAGCTTCTAAAGAGAAAGCCCATGGAATGGGAGATCTTTGCCAGCTATCCCTCTGATAGAGGATTAGTATCTAGAATATACAAAGAACTTAAAAGATTTTACAATATAAAAACAAATAACCCAATCAATAAGTGGGCAACTGAATTGTATATACACTTCACAAAAGAAGTGATAGAAATGGTCAACAGATACATGGAAAAATGTTCAACTTCATTAGCTGTCAGGGAGATGCAAATCAAAACTATACTGAGATTCCATCTAATCCTAATCATAATGACAATCATTAAGAAGTCAAACAAAAATGAATACTGGTAAAGATGTGGGGAAATAAGAACTCTTCTAAACTGTTGGTAGAATGGCAAACTAGACCAGTTGCTATAAAAATCAGTGTGGCCATTCCTCAGAAAAATGGGAATGGATACACCATATGATCCAGCTATACCACTCCTGGTTATCTTTCCAAAAGGCCAAAATCAGACAACTACAGTAACATATGTATACCCATGCTTACAGCAGCACAATTCACAATAGCCAAATTATGTGAGAATCAATAGATGTTCTATCAACAAGTGTCTATCAACAGATGAGTGAATTACAAAATTATGGGACATACACACAACGGAACTCTACTCAGCAAAAAGGAAGAACAAAATTATGCCTTTTGCAAGAAAAGGAGAACATTATGTTAAATGAGATTAGCCAATCTCAGAAAGTGAAAGATCATATGTTTTCTCTAATATGCACAAGCTAGGGAGTAACTGGGATACCAGAAAGAATCCAGATAATGGAAGAGAAACCTCAGTGGAGCCAGGGAACTGGTCTAAGGGAAGGGGAGGAAGAAGACAGAGGTTCATTAATGGAATCACTACCATTGACTCTGTGTCAATCTCAGTAGTCTGTATTGGGAAGGAAGGAGATGGGGAGGTGGGAGAGGGGCTACCAAGTGCTGTGTGCATGTATGTTACTGTCAACATGATTTACGTTATGATGTGAGGTGATAATGCACAAATAAAAGCATATTTTAAAAAGTCATCTTGTCCCTGTGTCTAGAAATTGTACTTGCTGTGTGCGTGTATGTCAATGTCAACATAATTTATATTATGATGTGAGGCGATAATGCACCAATAAAAGCATATTAAAAAAGTTGATAGTTATGTAGGAATATGTGTGTGCATATTATACTTATATACACAAATGTACACACATATTAGTGGATAATTTTTTTTTTTTTTGCGGTACTGGGGATTGAACTCAGGGGCATTCTACCTCCGAGCTACACCCCCAGTCCCTTTTTTTTTATTCTTTATTTTGAAACAGAGTCTCACTGAGTTGCGGAGTGCCTCACTAGGTAGCTGAGGCTGGCCGCGAACCCGGATCCTCCGGTCTCAGCCTCCCGAATGCTGGGATTACAAGCGTGCGCCACCACGCCCGGCTCTTAGTGGATAATTTTGAAAGTTATACTCCCTTAAAAATACTTTTCAGCAATTCATCTAATTTGACAAACTTTTCATTTGCTAATGGTGTAAGTGAACCATAGTTCATTTAATGAGTTATACTTTTGTCATTTAAAAATAAATATGTTTGAATTTTATACATGTATATGTTGAAGTGATGATAGACCTTACAATAAAATTTGGAAAGCTGTAAAAGAAAGAAAGGAAGGAAGGAAGGAAGGAAGGAAGGAAGGAAGGAAGGAAGGGGAGGGAAAAAAGAAAGACTAGAAAAATAGACAAACAAAGAAAAGTAGTAAGAGAAAATCATATAAATGAAGTAGATAGGAGCTTGTATGAGCTCTTGAGGAAAAATACTTTGAGAAGAAAGAGGGAATCAGGTGATAATCAGAATACAAACCAAAGAGGGGAGAAGCAGCGGGAGATTCATTTTAGAAGAGGAAGGAGCACTGGATTCAGGAAAAGAGATAAGGTCAGCACCTTGTGAAAGGATAACTCTTGGGAGGAGGGGATTCCAGAAGAGAGACATTCAAAGTGTCAGACAAGGCAGAGCTGTCAAGAAAAACACAGACTGAGAAAAGGCTCTTGAATTTATCTTCTATTTGTAAAACCCTCAGCTGCCACTCAAATTATCCAGTAGTTTCTTGATAAGCCCTAGTTAATGACTGCAGCTATCATCTGTAATATAGCAGAGATGTGGGAGAATCCTATTTAATATGGTGAAGAAACTGACATTTATCACTCCATTCGCTGCAGCGCAGAATTTGTGAAAATGAGATATCCTGACTCCGGGAAGATTGCAGAAATATGAGCCCTGGCTAGGAAAGTTCAAAATGTGACATTTATTCAGGAAGTTGTCACAACATTTTATAGATGTCTCCATTTCTTAAAAAACACAATTTTGAGAAGATTTCTCCCAGAATAAGGACATTTCCCCACAACAGTTTCACTTGTGCAGAATGATTTCTATTTGGGGAGATAGTGTGGATGCTCCCCCTCCAGGTACAGTAATGAACCTGTTGTACACATGCGTGAGTTCTACCCACTGGCCAGCTCTCATGCAAAAGCACATTGGGAACCGTCTCAGGCCAAAGCATTGGCCTCACGTTCTCACCTATTTCTACACCAAACTTCTGAAAAACAATTGATGGCCATCACCACAGTTTATGTCCTTGATCTCTTGCACACTTTTAAAATCTGACTAATGCCTCTCACCTGTCACCTTCATTGTTCTTTAAGATTTTAATTGCCTGTTCACTAAATTTGGTGAATTTCATTTTCATTTCTGTAACATAGCTTTCTGTGGCACTTACCTTCTCACTGTTTCTTGCCTGTGGTAGTTTTCTGGTCCTCTTTTCACATCGTGCATTCTCTATTCTTTAACAAACCCTTCTGTATTTCCATGTCTGAATATTGCAGGTAATTTCCAAGTTTTGCACCTAAACTTTATTCTCTCTCTCTCTCTCTCACCATGCATTCCAGCCTGCCCTCTTTGGCAATATTATATCCTCCAAGGATTTAACTCTATGATGACTGTGCTATGTTTCAAGAAAGAGCTACAAGACAGGCGTGGTGGTCCAGGCTTGTAATCTCAGTATGCAGGAGGCTGAGACAGGAGGCTCACAGGTTCAAAACCAGCTTCAGCAACTTAGTAAGACTCTCAGCAACCTAATTAGACCCTGTTTCAAAAAAACAAAAAGCTTGGGGTGTAGTTTGGAGGTAGAATGCCTCTAGGTTCAAACCCCAGTACAAGAAATAGGAAGGAAGGAAGGAAGGAAGGAAGGAAGGAAGGAAGGAAGGAAGGAAGGAAGGATCCAGATCTTACAAGTTTAAGAGGCCTCTGTTTTTTGATATAGTGATTCTAAACCCAATAGCTCATCTTCTGTGTTGATATTTCCTAAATTTGTTTGTATCCACTTCGTGGAGATGAACACAATCTGAGGAAGAGATTTTCCTCAATCAGAGGAAGAGATGTTTGCTGGTTTATGGGTTGTCTAAGAACTGAGTGATCAGCAATGCCCGCCCCCTGTTCAGAATAAAACAAACAAACAAAAATGATCAGAAAGTTTACATTAGAGAAAAGGAAAATGAGTTACATAATCTTTAGTTAAATATCTATCAAGATACTATCGCTTGTAAAGTTGCATTTCTTTATTTTATGGTGATTTTAGATATTAAAGACTTGTTATTGGCATTGTAGAATTCTCTCTCTGAACTGACTTTCCTCACTGTCATATATCCCAATCCAAGTTTCCTATAGTCACCTTGTAGATGTCACTCTACTCATTATACCACTTCCTGGTGCTGTATCTGACCCCACCACCAGCAGCACAGCTTTATGCAGCCTTAATTACATTCAGAATTGAGAAGCTCCTCTATTCTAGGAAGCAACCTCTGACTTCCCACTGAGATGCAGAAAAGAGCCCAGTTCTACTATCAGAACACTGGATGATCATTTCCAAGGTGGCTCGGTTTGGGGAAATGTTTCTGCAAATAGCTCACATCCTTCATTCTGTGTCGACTTCACCAGTTATATATCTGAAGTTATATATGCTCACTTTATCTTAAATGCTGCAGATATTTCTCAGAGGCTCCGTGCGGAACACTGCCTAGTTCCTACCTGCCTTGCGAGCTCCAGACTTTATTAACAACTTGTGGCACATTTCTACCACATTGCCTTAGGTCACAAGTGAACCAAGATGCATTCAAGGTCAACTCATCATGGCTCCCTGCCCCCTCCACCCTTCCTCCCAGGTCCTTCACCATCCTCGGTGTTTGATTCAAGATGGCGCCTGAGTGAAATGCCTTTACCCAGATGCTGTGATTTTGAATCAAATTTGCCAAAAAAGCCAGCTTCTTAACAGAAGGAAAAAGCAACAAAAAGGGGCGAAAGCTGAACTACAACGGAAGAGGACTTGGAGAGCCATTCGGGAAATAAAGGAGACCACCAAGCAGAGGTTCGCTGCGAGCTTCAAGCTCTACGTGGGCCCCTAGCAGACCTCAGGTCCCATGCGGGCTGCAGACTTGGTGGAACTGGTACCTGGAACTGAGAACTACAGGCACCTCGGCAGACCCAGCCAACAGGCGTGGCGCCTGCGTGCACCCCTGGGACTCCACACCCTATGCAGGCAGGGAATCCCCCACCAACCACAGCATGGGACGATCAGTGTAAGTTCCAGTGGGACATTTCCAGGACACCTTTCCTCCTTTAGATGTTGCTCCCAACATCTTTAGGCAGGGCAGAGGACCTGGGTACAGGAAGGGTTAAAAGAGGGATGTGTACAAAGAACAGAAACAGGGAAGGTTAATAAGATAGAAGGTAACAATGACCAGGCAAGAACTATGGAAATCAAAACAAAGCTTCAGCCCTTCCTGTGGGTGGCATTCTGAGAACAACCTGTAAAAATAAGAATGGGGGAGGTGAGCAGAAAAGTGGTACCAGGAGATTAGAGCTTGCCAGACTGTGAGACAATGATTCCAATTATGGATTGAAACTGGTCAAAGGAAATAGAGCCCCCAAGACCCAATTCTGGCCAATCACAAAGGAGCAGAAGGAGGAATCAAGAAGGTATAAAAGCTCACCTTCCAATAACTTCAATGGTTATACTTATTCAGGAGCCTCCCTCCTTCTCCCCATATGTGAATAGCTACTTTCATTATTTATATTTCCTTGTCTTACAAATTTTCATATTTCTATACTCATCATTAAAGACCACTGGACAGGGAGTCAATACCAGGAGATACCCTGTATCATTTTATACCCTAGATGGGACAAAAAGGAAAGGGACTCAGTGAAGAAGATAGTTTGGTTACATTCTTATCATGCTCTGAAGGTTCACCATTGTCTTTGATTTCTCACTTAACACTAGATCCAGTCTCCTGTTCCTTTCTATTTTGGACAGGTTTATAATCACATGACATTCATCATGGTTCAATTCCTGAATGTTTGCAATGGTCTCTCCATTGGGTTCCAGTTTCTAATTTCTCTCTAATCAATTTGTTCAATGCACTAGAGCCAGCAGAACCATCCTAAATTACAGTCCTGCTCATATTGGATTCCTGATCTATAGCCTACATTGACTCCCTCTGGACTCACTAAAACCTCAAGTCATATAGAGAGAACAATTAAAACTCAGGCCAGCCAGACGGAGAGGTTTGAATCCTAATTATGCCACCCTTTTGATTTGTGACTGAACTGAATTCCCTGGTTTGTAATATAGGTGCAACACTATTGCTTATCTCATGGCTTATTGTAAGGATTACACTGAGAAAAAAATACTAAGTGTTTCATATAGTACATGGCATATTAAAGTTGTTATTCTTATATAAACTCTTTAGAAAAATATTGAAAGCAATTCATCTTCAAATTCATTCCTCAAAATTGGAGTACCTGCCAATGATGTTTTCACTACACTGATCCACAAATAAGTTCTCAAGACTTATTCAACTTTGCTTTTCCCATTTTTCCCTTGCAACTTCATCTTTATAATGTAAACAATTATAACTGCTTACCAAATTGTACTCATTGTTTTAAACCTACATTCACTATTATTATCTTGAAGAATACAACTTCCTGCCTAACATGGTGGTGCATCCCTGAATAATCCCACTACTTGTGAGGGAAGCTGAGACAGGAAGATCACAGGTTTGAGGACAGCCTCTGCAATGTAGTGAGACTCCCAGCAACCTAGCAAGACCGTGTTTCAAAAAAACAAAAATAACAAATAAATAAATACATAAATGCATAAATACATAAATAAATAAATAGGACTGGGGTTGTGGCTTGGAGCTAGAAAGTTTCTGGTTTCAATCCCCAGTACTCTCCACCCCCCTCAAAAAAAGGAATGCAACCTCCATCTTTATCACTTCAGTAAAAACAATATTAATAATAATAATAACTAATGTTAACAATTGCAACCTGTCACATTGTACTGAAAGAGCTTTACACATACTGCAACACATTACTCTTTCCTAAGATTCTCTCTCTCTCTCTCTCTCTCTCTCTCTCTCTCTCTCTCTCTCTCTCTCTCACTATACCACTGAACTGCACTTCCAGCCACTTTGATTTCATTGTGAGATAAGGTCTCACTAAGTTTCCCAGCTTGGCCATGAACTTGCAGTCCTCCTGCCTCAGCCTCTTCAGCAGCTGGAATCACAAGTGTGGCCACCATACTTGGTTTTCCAGGGTTCTATTAACTCAAACTCATCTCATGTACTATTGGTAGAATCATATTTCTAAAGCACCATTCTGACTGTGTCATCTCTCTGCTCCCATATCTTTTCCTGGATTTAAATTATACCCAACCAGGACTGTGCTGGAGTTCCTCAGCTGTGGAACTAATTCACCACTATCCACAGTTCCAGCCTCCTCTACTCCTGAGATATAAGTGTTTCTTTCAAGTACAGCCATGCTCTACCTTGTCTGTTTTTCTTGCTTTCCTGATGCTATATCTGTGTTTATGTCACTTTCACCTAGATGCCCTTTCTATGTCTTTACTATCTCTCCATCATTTAAGGGTGAGTTCAAGTCTTATTACCCTCTTTAAATTGTCTTTAATAATTCCCATCATGAATGAGCTCATTGTATATTCAAGGATTGTTTATACTCCTCAAATGGAACGGAACAACACAGGGTGTTTGCAGTGTCAGTGTATGCCTTTGCATTTGTTTCTTGCTTCTGCAGATAACTCGAAAGCTTCCCAAGGACAAGGAACATGTTTTATGCTTCCTTGTACAAGTCAGACGCTATTTTGGGTCTGGCAAAATGATGTGTCATCACTTCCTCCTGAGGTCGCCTTTGCTTGCAGCTTCTCTTTCTTGGCTCAGCAAAGAGACAGAAGATTCTAACCGAAGAGAACATGAACCTTGACTAGAAGAAAGAGTTCCAGATCAGCTTCAAGCCTCAGAGAGGACTGTTCTGAATGCTATACCCAGCACCAACCTTCAAAGTCAAGCTTTGCTGAAATAAAACTACAAGTCTTAGCAGAATTGCAGTCTCTGGCCCCAGTTCTTCGGCTCCCATTTAACATAACAAGAGGCTTGGCTAAATTAATCCCATAAACTACAAGAAGGAAAACCTCATACAGACATTGAGGAGGAGATAGAAAACCTAGGAATTCAGATCCTGGGTGTGTGGAACGAGAAACTGACCAGAAAGAAGGAGAATAGGAGCCCAAGTTCTATCTCCTGTGTTAGGCAGCTGTTCCTCCCTGAGACTGAAATACCTGACAAGATCAACTTAGAGAAAGGAAAAGTTCATGTTGGTTTGTGATTTCAGAGTTTCAGTCCATGGTCAGCTCCTTCCATATCTCGAGGCCTGAGGTGAGGCAGAACATTAGGGCAGAACGATGTGGTATAAGAAAGCTGCATAGCTCGTGGCTGGTGAGAAGCAGAAAAAGACAGAGAGAGATGAGCTAGGGAGAAGATAGATCCTTCCAGGGCATGCCCGTGGTGACCTACTTCCTTCAGCTAGGACCTGCCCCTTCCCCAATAGTCCATTAAGCCACCCATGGATTAATCCACTTATAAGTTCCCAGTGGTCAAAATCTCATCTTTGCCCAAAAGCCCCACCTCTGCAACTTGCTACATTGGAGACCATGTTTTCAACCCATGAGCCTTTTAGGGGACTTTCTAGTTTCAAGCCATAGCACTTCCCCACCTGCACACATGCTAGAGGAGAGGCAAAGAGCATGCTCCAGTTGCTTGGAATATAAATTAATGTCTTAAAAGCTCCACTCTGCAGCCCTGGCAGGCTCTGCTCCACAGTCACCTGAGGTCACTCTAAATGGGATCCGGACTCCTCACAAGGGCCCCACCCTCACTTGCTCCTTCACAGGCCTGTGACTGCACTGGGAAGGCTGACAGAGGGAGCTGGGCCAGCACAAGCCCCTGGATCATCTCCAACGCCATGAATCCAAGATGGCTGAACTTGACACATGGTGGCTTCCTGACAAGAGGAAGAAGGCAATAGGAGAAGGGGGGAAGAAGGGAGGGCTGGCCAGGCCAGCCTTGAAAAGTAATTCATCAATTTGTTAGATAACTGGGGATAGTGCATTTCCAGTATGTGGGGGAGGGGGTGGGAGGGGTTCAGCACCACAGTTTCTGGGATGAATGCCTAAGAATCTGTGCACATGCTTTAAGCTTGCCACTGCAGGTCATGAAGTGAATGAAAATGGGAAAACAGAATGAATGCCCTTGGCCCACTGTCCATTCAGAACCTTGCAAGAGGCAGCAGCAAGGCAGAACCTGCTCTGGGGTCAGTGTAGCAGCCTCCCTAAGAGTATGACAATGCTTTTGTCTGTATATGGAGAGAATATCCTGGATACCACCAGGTTCTCTGTGGGACAAGAAGGATCTTGAAGTCCAAGATGATTCTGCTGATGCACCAAGTAGCCAGAGAGGGAGAGGAAAGAGGCACTGAGTTGCCTGCAGGCCGGAGATCAGAGGAGAGCAGTGACCACACGCCACCATCTGTAAGAGGGACAATATGTAGGGACTCAAGCAGAAGGACCACCAAGTCCTGACAAAGTCAGCGAGCTTGGTCCTGACTCGATTTCAGTCTCTGTAGAAGGATGTCATCAGGACTCAGCCAAAGCATTAAAAGACCTGCCTAGGGAATCATGTCTGGTACCACCCAGGACCAGCACGAGGCAGGGCCCCTCCCTCAGTGTCTTGCATCTCTCATGCCATGAGCATATGATGACACCTACTCCTTTGCCTGGCCCCACCATGGGAGGGAAGCGGGAAGATGGCGCTCGGATAGACTAAGCATTTCCAAAGAGACAAGTCCTTGACTCACAGCGGGCCTGAACAGACACTAAGCGAAGACTAGTTGGGAATTATTTATGGAAAGGAAGCTGTCAAAGTGAGAAGAAACTGAGAGGCTGTCTCAAATTCCCTTGTACCTTGTGGGGCAGGGCTTACAGGGTAGGCCTCATCAAATACAGAATATAAAAAGTTACACTGTGTTTCCTCTGTACATCTTAATATAAGTAGATTTTTGACACCAGTGTGATTTATTCACATTATAATATGCTAGGAATGTCTTGCATATGGAATAGATTCAATAAATATGTATTAAGCTGGTCCATAGAGGAGTTGGCGAATTTCAGAATATTTCAAGAGGGAACATATATTAAGAGGAAACAACAGCAAGATGTGTGCAGATAGGTCAACAGACCAACCCTTCCAGTTTCATGTGACAAAAGTTCCTGTTGGGTAAGTTATAGGGACACATGCATGCACACAGGTGGGCTGAGTCCCTCGGCCTTCCCTGTCCTTTACGAATGTTCCTAGCCCTGCTGCTGCTGCTGGTGATGGTGATGATGATACTGTCTGTTTACTTTCTGTCCAGGTCTCTTCTTCTTGTCGCTGCTCCTACTGTTGTTTGTTTGCTCCTGAGTCACTTGGCCACAAGGATCTCAACTTCAGACACTGGACTGAGATTCCCAGGTTCTTCTGTCTAAACTTCCAAATTATCAATGTACTTTTCACTTTCCCTTGGGCAGGCTTAATGTTTGCAATGGAAGAACTTCATGTTACTGAGAGGCTGAGGCAGAAATCACCAGTGCAGCGTGCCATGTCCAGTTCAGACACAGCCTGGGCTTCCGTCTTAAACTGGGGAAATACTGTCGACAATTTCTAGCCTCAGACAGAGGCTCTGGCTCTCTGTGTACATTCAAACAGCTACTTTCTGGGTATCTCAGAGCTCCTATCCTTTCCAGGAGGGATCTAGTCATCATTTCAAAGTAATTGCAAATCCTTCCCTCCCTCTCTTTCTAAAACATTTTAGACAGGATTGCTGGTCATTTCTAGTACGAGTACCCTGTTGGACTCTGAATGGGGTAGGAAAACCAGGGCCTTTGGAGGTTTGAAGAACAGGCAGAAATGGAAATCCCCCTTCCAGTAAGTCTGTCCTGCTCAGGTCCCCCATCAGTGACTTCAGATGGCATCAACTCAGCGGGTAGAGGTTGTCAAAGCATGTCTATGCAGGGGCACTGGATCCTGACTCTGGGTACTGCTGCTGGGATCTCTGCAGCTAACTGAAGAATGGATGACCTCCTTCAGGGGAGGTCTTCCTTTTTCGTAGGATATGGGGGCCACATCAGCACACTCCTTCCAGAATCCTTCAGGGTCCAGCATTCATTCTTTTGGCTGTGCTGTCATGACTTATAAATCACATTGACATTGAGTTGTGTCTCTCAGAGTATCTGAATTGACATCGTAGGGCTCCTGACATGGGTAGTAAGCTCAGAGTTCACCCAAGTGATTTGGTCTACATTTTAAAAGTTGCAGCAAATTTTAGGAAGGGATTTTATCTGCAAGACAATTTTTCTGTTGTGTTTAAAACCAATTGGACATGCTAGACCCTAGGTAGGCAGGATGGGTAGAAAGAGGAAGAGGGAAGGAAAGGTGGAATATCTCCTAGGATGTCTAAAGGAAAGAATCAGTTGTCTGAAGAATTCTTTTTTTTTTTTTTTTTTTTTTTTCTTTTGCGGTACTGGGGATTGAACTCAGGGGCATTCTACCTCCGAGCTATACCCTCAGCCCTATTTTTTATTCTTTATTTTGAAACCGGGTCTCACTAAGTTGCGGAGTGCCTCACTAGGTAGCTGAGGCTGGCCGCGAACCTGGATCCTCCGGTCTCAGCCTCCCGAATGCTGGGATTACAAGCGTGCGCCACCACGCCCGGCAAGTCTGAAGAATTCTTGAAAAACAAAAGGAGCTTCATGCCCCCAAAATAATACATGAAAAGAGGACATGTGAACTAAGGAAACGTCACAAAACAGATAGACCCAAGGACAAAAGGCTTAAGAGTCTGTGTCTAATGCCAGAAAGAAATATAAAGAGAAAACAGGATTTCCTAGCTCAGGAATTGAACACACTGATAAAGTTTTACCTAAAATCCAGGTATGGGCTTAGCTATCTCACCCCTCCCCTCTAAACTGCACCCTATAAATTAGAATGTGGAAATCCAAAGCTATGGTGAGTACCCAATGAGAGGAAGTCAATCCCCCACTTGGAAAGGGGAAGAAAAGGGGAATTGTTATCTAAAATTATTTTTCCATTACTTCAGGCCAAGATTAGAACTACAGTTTAAGAACATGTAGCAACAATAGGAAAAATAGCAGGCATAGACCAATACAACCGTCAAGACCCATACATAGTTCATTAGAAGGGCTGTATTTCTATCTTACAGGATCTTCCAGCTTAACTCCTTTTGTGTATTTTTCATATCCAACAATGAACATCCAGCTGCCTCTAGATTCACGTGATTGTCATCAAATAGGTCTTCTGACAATAGCTTCTTAGCCTTATGATTGTCCAGTAACCTCTTCCTAATTAGCAGTTAAGATATCTGCAGGCAGAAACTGTCGATTCGTGTGTAATATCCACAGTACCCAGAAGAGTGTCTCAGAAACATACATGGTAATATTCTGCTGATTTTCTTTCAAGTAATAGCATCAGGCAGAGTTTAGTACCTGCCATTTTCGGAAAAATTGAAAGAATGACAGTGCATAATGAAGGTCAACCCCCTAATGTCCGCTCAGGGCAGGGAAGAAGGAAAGGATCAGACGGCAACTGTTTAATTGTGTAAGGATCGGGAAGCCTCTATCAATGCAGCTTAATGCAAAGTCAGATTGGTGTCTGAACACTGAATAATTCATATGTAACTTACATAAATTTACTTCCACTTGCGCTACATTTTGCACATTTTAGGTTAACTTGGGTTTTAGTCTTTAACCCTTAAGGAGATACTCATTAAGCTAAGCATGAATGTGTTATTTTCAAATCGACTTTTTAACCCCATAGGAAAACATTTTCTGGCATCTTGTGATCGCGCATTTAGTCAGGCTGTATCCTTTAGTTGGTAAAATGTGGTCACCTGTCTTGTTGCTTTGTAATCCTACAATAGTCTTCATACAATAAGAAGTAATTCATTGCTGACCCAGGAAGAAAAGTCATATTTATTTCAGGAAGTTGGTCTTGCATTATTTTAAAATATTTTCTATTTTCCCTAATTTTTAATAAGAAATAATTTACATACCATAAAATTTGGTCATTTAAAAATATGCAATTCCACCGGGCATGATGGCACATGCCTGTAATCTCAGTACTTGAGACAGAAGGATCACAGGTTTGAAGCCAGTCTCAGTAACTCAGCAAGACCCTCACCAACTTAGTGAGAGCTTGTTTCAAAATAAAACACTAAAAAGGGCTCAGAATGTAATTCAGAGGTGGAACATCCTTGGGTTCAATTCCTAGTAACAAAATAAAAAGGATAAATAAATAAATGCAATTCCATGTTTCTTAGCATTCTCAGAATTATGAGACTATCACTACAATCTGAGCTTAGAACATTTCTATCACCCCAAAATGAAATTCCATACCTAATTCTGTCTCCTAATCCATATCCCTACAAAACTTCAAGTCTATTCTACTTGTCTCTGTAGACTGCCTACCTTGGGCACTTCAGAGAAATGGCATCATACACTCTATGATCTCTTTTGTCTGACTTCCTTTGCTCAGTATAAAATCTTCTCAGTTCGCCCACAGTGCAGCATGAATCCATGCTTCATTCTTTTTGTTATGAATAATATACCCTTGTACAGATATACCACAATTTGTTTATTCATTCAGGAACTTATGATCATTTGAGTTATTTCGCTTCTTGTAGTAAAGAGGTGCATTTTCAAAAATTTGCAAAACCCACTTCTGCTTCCACACTATCAAAGTATAAAAGCTTAACCTCTTCTAATCCACCCTCTGGGTCCCTTACCAGCTTGCTGTCATTGCAAACACTGAAGATGCATGACATACATTTATTTATTTATTTACATTTAAAATTGTAATATACTTTTGTTGATGCATTATAGTCTCACATCACAATGTAAATCATGTTGATAGTGACATACATGCACGCAACACTTGGTGGGCTTCCCTCTGGATCTAGGGGAAGGGGAGGGGGAAGAGTGAGAATTAATGAAGGAATTACTGCCCCATGGCATTTATAATGCACAGGGAAACTCTAGTGTCCAACCTAAAACAAGATTTTGCTTGTGCTCTGATGTGGCAGTTAGAATCATCTGTTTTTCTCTTCAATTCCACCATTGCCTGTTGAGGAAAACAGGTACAGTCTTAAGCTCTCTACGCTTTGAGTCACGTAACAGTGACTTGGCTAATACTTTGGCCTAAGACACAAGGAACAGGATGAGAAAAAAACCCTAACATACAGCTTTGCAGAAAATAGACCAAATGAAAAGCTACAACCAAAACCAAAGCAGAGGATCAAAGAGGTATAAAACCCTCCTCATTGCATATTTTGTTTGTTTGCTTGCCTTGCTTTTTTAAATTTATTAATCACTATAATTTTCTTTATTTAGTGATGGAATTTTAACACAGGTATACACACAGAACATTTAATTTAGTTACAATAAATTTTATCTGATTTTTTTCTTGCCTCTTCTCCCTCCTCCTCCTCCGTCTCCTTCTTCCTCCCCCTCTTCCTCTTGCTAGAGCTAGTTCCGACAGACTTTGTTCCTGGTCAGTGTACGAATTGCACTCTCACTCTTCTCTGGCTATTCCTTGTTTTGTGGGTCTGAGTGGCTATGGTAGGGATGTGGTGAATGAGAGGAAGGGGCTTCAGTGGCTCTGAGGATGGAAGGAAGATATGAAGAGGCAGAATAGGCTGGATTTGTGAAGGGCAGCTTGAGAGTGGTATATGCTGTCCCTTTCACACTCATTATGAAAAAAATTGGGAAGATGGCCAAAAATTGTTTGACTTACTTCATATTGATTATAACAGGAAAATAAACTGTTTCAGAATTTGAAAGGCATTTTTACCTCACATATAACATAAATCTACAAGTTGGTCATCTATGGTTAATTAGGTGCTATCGGGCGCCCCAGGCTGAACCCTCAGCCATGAGGCCCCAATAAAGACGCTGCCTGAATGTTGCTGGTTCGAATCTCTCTTATTATATCTCTCTCTTTCTGGGATCAAGGGCACTGCACAAGCAATAACAAACACAGTACACATCTTTCCAAATAGTGCTTTTCCAACAGACTTCCAATAACCCCTCTCTCTAGCAATCCGTCTTCCACTAGCAACCCACAATCTTTCTTCCCAGGACTTCCCCAGCAACCCAGCCAACCTCTTCCTAACCGCTTCTTCTTCCCAACCACTTCCTCCCAGAACTTCTCCCAGCAACCCAGCCCAGCAACTTCCCAACAACTCTTTCCCCAGTAACAACTCTCTCCAGCAGCCACTCTCACTGGGCAAGAGGTGGAGGCTCTTAAAGCCGCGCCGAGCCTAAGCCACGAGGCGTCTCATACAGCTCTCACCTGGGCCGGCCACGAGTCGGGCGTGCTGGTGCATGCGCTCTGGCGTGGGGCAGCCCCAGAATGTTATCCACCTGCAGCCGCTTCTGGGACTCTGCCAGGTGCCATCTAGAGGCGAGGTCTAGCCGGCCGAACTAGGCCCCTGACAAGGTGCCTCCCCTATGTTACTAAGGATAATGTTGCATTGTTCTAGCACACGGCTGGGTAAGCCAACCCAATATCTGTTTCCAGTATTCAGGTCAGCTTATGGAATAAGATGGCTACCAGATTTCAAGCCATTCCATCTGATTCCAAGAAATAGGAGTAAGAAAGACAATAGGCAGAAAGTAGCACACCTCAAATTCGCCATGCTCCATAACCCCTCCTACACAATATTTTGCTTTAAATCTATTTCTTCCATGATTCTTTGATTAATGAGATTAAGGAGGGCAAGCTTTATCAGTTTAGTTCCCTGCTAATTCTCAGTGTGCAGAAAATGCCTGAAGTACAATATACTCAATATCATTGTTTCCAAATTGTATACATTTTGTTCTATTGGCAGAATCTTTTCTATGATGGAAATAGTTAGTTCCAGTAGTCAGAACATGGTGCTGTTTTATACCCAGCTAAATTGCTTCCACCTGTTCTATGTCCACACTGACCAAGGAAACCTAATATATGATTTACCTTCTCCTGCAGAGAAGAATGCATTGGGCACGCCAGTGTGAGAGCTGCCACACTCATGCAAAATTAATAAAATAATAATTTGTTATAATCAGTCTATGTCAAAGCTGGTTAATACAAATCACCCTGATATATGAACCTTTTCATTAGACAGAACTTATAGACAGAGTAAGTTCCCCTTGACTAAAAGGCAGAAGGTCAGACCTCTGACATATTAATTATGCAAAGGATGGAATCATGAATTACCCATTTTAGTCTCTTCCTGTTGACCTGCCCCAACTCATGGTGTTGTGGTTGGGCTGGAGGGTCTTTCTCAGTAAACATCAAATATTTCACTGTCAATGGCTTCCTTGGTCCAGCATAAGTATGCAGGGTGACTAAGGACAGAGTACTTAGCACCAAAGCCCTGTATTTCATCTCTGGAAGGATAGTTAGAATGAGGTCTCTGGAAAGGAAGAGAACACAGGCTGTATAAAGAGCAGGATTTGCCCTCTCTGTCCATTTCCATTCTTATTATCCTTTCTCTTTACTGTCATTTCATATCTCCATTTCACATGAAATTACCCTGCCCATAAGGCTAGGAAAATGATTTTAGAGACATTTATCAGATGGAATTTGTTGGTAATTATATGCATTTTTCCTCCATCTATTCTCCTCCCTCTGCCCTTTTCAATTGTGTGAGGAAGGCAGAAAAATGGAGTTAGCACAGGGTTATGTAGCAGAGATGGAGAGAGACATAGAGAATTACCAAAGAAAAGTGGATGAATGTCCTCTTATCTATGCATTTACCAACTTTGCCTTTATTTCTGGCTGTGATCAGCATGGGCTTTTCATGAGCTTTTAACCAATGAGGATGGGTTTTGATGATCACATAGCAGTTTAATCATATCATCATGCACCGTATTACTTTTAAATTTGTGGAAAACCTCATTTAAGTAAATGAAAGCTTAATTTCACTGCAATTTAAACATAAAGGTGAAGTTTTGGCTGACTCTCTCCTGTCCCTGTCCCACTTCACACTCTTCACTGGAGTAGTGTAAGCCAACATGCAAGGAGCACACGCACACACACACACACTTAAATTAACTGTGAAAACGGACTGTTTGAAGACAGCTGGGCTTTCTACTTGTAGCTCAGGGTTCCCAGCGAGATAGCCTGCAGTTGCACAGAGAAAACAACATTCTTTTGATTCTCGACTTAATTCACATGGCCCATTAAAGTTCAAGGATTGCTTTAAACACACACACACACACACACACACACACACACACACACACACACGATAAACTTTAAAGGAATACCCTGAGGAAGAGCAATTACTTTGGAATTGATTCTGCCGTTCAAGTGGCTTCTCACTTTGGAGAAACAATTAAAAGTTTTCCACTTCTGGCCCTCAGATCCTGGGATAATTGGGTATCAGTATTCCTCGGGCTGTACTTCAGGGATGAGGTTGAGATGGATGCACACAGATCAGCTGTACACCTGCCTCTCATCTCTGTCACTCCACAGTGCCCCTGCAGTAGGCTCCAAATTGCAAGACATTCTGTGGCAGAGCCCTGCTGGCTTTGAGAGCAACATGCTATTTTCTGCACATTTAGTCCTATAATTGCTAGGGCAACAAAGACTTGAGGTCTACAAATCCATAAGCACCCATATCATGCTGAAGGCTTCCAGAGAAAGGTGAAACAATGAGTCATTTCCCATTCTGAGGGGTGCACAAGCATCAGTTTGATCCGACTACTGTTGATTACAAGGGTCATGTGAGTCAAAAATTATGGGACGTTTGTTCTGTATTGTTTTGGAAATATCTGGTCATGAAATCTCTTCTTTGTTGATTCTTCCTAGACTGTACAGAAAACATGTCTACAGGCAAAAAATACTCATGGTGGGAAATATGCTAATGTATTCATTACTTCAACACCAAGTTATAAGAGATTGGTGAGGTAGAGCTCAAAACTCTGAGGGTTGGATGGAGGAGGAGCGGAGTGTCCCTGGATCCAGATAGTGAAATCAACCTCAAAAGGACAGCCGCTTCTCTCTATTCCAAGAGACCAAAACTGAAATATCTGGAGTTAAGCAAATGAAAGGCCTTCTCTTTAGTTTTTTGTTTGTTTGTTTGCGGTATTGGGGATTGAACCCAGGGTCATTCTGTCTCCAACCTATACCCCCAATCCTATTTTTTATTCTTTATTTTTTTGAAACAGGGTCTCACTAAGTTGCAGAGAACCTCACTAAGTAGCTGAGGTTGGCCGTGAACCTGAATCCTCCTGTCTCAGCCTCCCAAGTATTGGGATTACAAGCGTGTGCCACCACACCCCGCCCCTTCTCTAAATGATGCTAGGAGGTATTGCAAATCTGGTCCACAGAGGGCACCACAGAAAAGGGAAAGGGAGAGGGAGGAAATGGAGGGGAGAGAGAAACCACCCACAGGAAGCTGAAACCTTCACTTAATAGAACTTAAATCATGAAATAGCTGAGTAAATTGCAACAGGATAAGATAAATGCTCAAAAAAATTAAATTAAAAGTTATCTGCAACCCAGTAGAAAGAGATTTAGAAGGAATATAATTTCATCTTTTGAAAATGAGGAGAGGAAAATTCATTAAAATATGATGTGCACCTTTTGAAGCTAATCCCTGTGGATGCTGGTATAACATTCTCATGTGTCCATATATCTGTAAAAAAAAAAAGTGGTTACAAAGTCTGTATGTAATCACTATTTAACTAAATGATTGTCTTCAATAGTCTCTGCTTGGTGATATCTATACAACACATTACCATGGGCCATCAGGCTGAACTAACTTTGAGTAAATGATTTTTGTTAAATCTACAGAACTCTGTTTGACATTTGTTGTTGGTTATTTATAGATTATTTTCTTCTGTAAATTTTCTCTATGCTTTAAAGTACTTTTGAAATTATGCACTTTAAAAAATACAGGAGCTAATTACAAACGAGTATTTACACACACATTTTCTTCCTCTGACCACTGAGAAATCATTAGAACGAGACAAATTCAGACACAAGTTTAACATCATTCATCTCCAATCTGCCAGAAGCCAGCTCACAAAGGATACTTTGAAAATAAAAATAAATTCTTAGAAGGGCAATATTGATCTCCACATGAGAAATGTAAAACTAAAAAATAAATAAGGAGTCACATGGCTTTGTAGCAACATGTCAAGGAGAATCTTGCTAATGTGAACATAAGATAAATGATACATAAAATAAAATAATATTATTGTTTATTATGAGATAATTGTTTTTTTCTTAATAGAGATGGTAAAAGTCTTGGACTTGAAAACAGTAAAATTAGTGGAAGTTATATACTGTTACTGTTAGGTTTAATTAATTAACTAATTAATTAATTTGTTTATTTATTACTGGGGATTGAACCCAATGGCATTTGACCTACAAACTATACCCCCAGCATGTTTTGAAACAGGGTTTCACTAAGTTGTTGAGGGTCTCACTAAATCGCTGAGGCTCCCTAGAACCCATTATCCTCCTGTCTCAGCCTCACAAGTACTGGAATTACAGGTATGTGCCGCCATGCCCAGTTACTATTAGGTTTCAATGATCCTCAGATATTAGTCAAAATGAACCTAAATTCCTCCAATAATTATCTGCGGCTCTCACATACCATTTGGGAGAAACAATGTCTGCATCCAAAAGCAAGAAAAAGCAACACATATTTATTAATATTTCCTTGGAAATATTAATAAAAGAGGTCTTTATATCTTCCATCCAGTCTCTCAAATCCTCTTTTAAAGGTGTCCTGAAGGAGAACTAGAACCAACTCTTCTTGCCTTGGAAGTCAACGTGGGACTTTGAATGTGAATGTGCTACAGTATTGTACAGAGAATCCCAAACAGAATCACAAAACTCACAAGGTAATTTAGTGCTGGGGTCCAGCCCAGTGAGGTCAGGGGTCCCTCGACAGTTATGGATTGAGACGAGGTCTCGAGAATACGCTCACACCAAATGCAGTGAAGAAGCGCATCTGTTTTATTGTTTGTCAGTCGCTGTTTTATACTTTTTTTTTTTCAATGAGGCATATAGAACAGGAAGTTTTACAGACTTGTTTTTCCAAAGGTTATCCTCAACCAGTTAAGGTTACAACACATATATAAAAATTATTTTCCATTAGTTAAAATCTTTACAATTTTGTTTAGCCCCTTTAAGCAGTGTTCTATCTTATCTCAGGTAGTTAGGGGGTTCCAGGTGGGACCAGGTAGTAGCTATTTAGATAAACTAGGAAAGCCTGTTTCTAGACTAATGCTTGTAAAAGGTTAATGCATTGGGTTGTCTCCAGGCACTGCTTGTTTTCAGCTAAGAGATCAGTATCTGTCAGGCCACATGTTTCTAAGAAGTTTTCTTTTATAATTAATATAAGAGTAAAACAAAAAGCACCCAAAAATTCCAGAATATAATAATGCAAAGTAGGATATGTCATACATTCCTTCTTTGGGAATCGTCTGCCTTGCAGGACTCCAGAGGACCAAGCCTTGCTCAAGATCCAGCTATTAAGGAGCTGTGGCAATTTAGCTCTTGCCAATTAAGTATTTTTTGACTACATATAATGACAATCTGCTATTCTGGATGCAGTGCAGGAATCAAGTTCAACTGTCAATTCATGACAAGAAGGCCTCTCACTTGCTCAAAAATCTGAGTCATAGCATGGCATCAGAGAAAGAGATAGATATAGAGATAAAGAGAGGGAGAGAGAAATAGAGAGAGAAAAAGAAAGAACGAGAAAGAAAGAAAGAAAGAAAGAAAGAAAGAAAGAAAGAAAGAAAGAAAGAAAGGAAGAGCCAAAGTAGGAAAGGATGGAATGGTAGCACTCTGTGACTTGTGCAGTATACTAGTCATGCTTCCTTAGAATCTAAAAAATTCTCTATCTATCTGGACCCACAATCTGCTGTGGGCCCAGAGAACACATGTCTCAATACAAGTTTGAAGCTAGGAAAAAGCAGGTGTCCTAGCTGGAACTCGAAAAAGCAGGTGTCCTAGCTGGAACTCCCACAAGCAGCAAGGATTCCCCACTATTCAGGGTGGTGGTAGCCTTCTGTTCTCTTAGCCTTCAAGGCAATGGATGAGGCCCACCCATATTAGCAAGGATGAACTGCTTTATCCACAGAAATGCAACTCTCATCCTTAAATACACTCAGAGAAAAAATCAGAGTCATGCTTAACTGAATATCCGTCCCATCATGTCAACCCATAAAATGAACTGGCATGTAAAGGAAAACATACTGGCTGACCCAGGAGTGGGAAACAGGTACTAGAGGGGGAAGTGGTGGCTGAGCTACTGTTCTGTCACATCCAGCAGGATCTGATATTAAGCTCTCAGAGTTTGGGCTGCTATCTCTCACCAGAGGTCAGCAAGAGTGACACAGTATACCTGTCCACAGGACTACTTCAACACACAAAGCTTCAGAAGTCAAATTCCCCCCAACCCCCTTCTGAAAATTCAAGACCACTGGTGCAAATGCACGACCAAGAGTCTTATCAGATCTTTTCTCAGCTAATTCCATGCCCAATGCTTTAAGAAGATGAAGGGGCCCCTTTTTATTTCACACAAGTTTTTACAAGAGAGGGAAATCCCATCAACCAGCCACAAAGCATTATGGAAACCCACTCTCCTCTCATTATTTGTTCCCCATGCAACATGAAATTTCTCAGATAAGTCAGTGCTATGGGTAGATATAAAGTGTGCCTTGAAGAGCACATATATTAACATTCAGAGTTGATGTAGTTAAACCTGGGGCATTATAATCTTACTGGTGGTTAAGTCCATTGTAATGGATTTACTGGATGGCAACTTAGGTAGGTGGAGTATAACTAGAGAAGGTGGGCCCTTGGATGTGGCCATAGGGATTCTACTTTTGTCTTCAAATGTCCTTGCTTCCTCTCTCTGCTTCGTCTTCTGATGTTAGATCGGAGCCTTGCTCTTTCCCTCTCTCTGATTCATTCCCTTCACCATGCCTGAGCACTGCAGATATGGATTCACATGAATTGAACCCCCAAATCTCCACCAAAAAAAAAAAAAAAAACCTGTGAGCAAATAAATCTTCTTATCAATTGTGTGGTCGTCAGTTGTTTTAGATTACATCAGTAAGAATGTTGACCAAGACAGTCAGTTACTTTTTTACACATTAGTTTTGGTGCTTTGCCTTTTGTAGTCCTATGTGAAGTCCATGGCTGGGCATGAAATAATTGCTTTTCCAAAGCAAGGGATTCAAAGAGCTCCCAGGAACCAGTGATGTGAGTACACATTACCTTAACTTTATGAGATATTTGGTTCAGTCATACCTAAACTCTCTAATATGGTAGAGATGACAACTGTAGTGAGTGACTTCAAGGAAAAATTAAATCAAGAAATTTAGTTCAATTAACTGTAATGAAATGGGCACCCTATTGCTAGACAATGTGTTAATGCTGACCCAGAATGCTCAGAGAGTGGGAAATGTCTGAGTTCACTCACAGATGAGTGTTGAGAGTTACTCTCTCTGATGTTCACGTCCATGCTCTGATGAGGTATCTACCTGGGAAGATCTGATTCTAATTGCTCTTAAATGATCACCTTGACACTTAGTTACTTAGCGCATGATCAATCTCCCTAAATGTGGAAATTTCTAGCTAATCCATTTTACTTTCTTCCATTGACAGATTCATGAAGGGAATAGTACATCTGGGGGTGTCCTAAGGAAGATGGATTGGAAGTGCAAAAGTTTCGCATGCTAGTTTTATCCTAAGCATAGAAGCAGGGTAGGTGAATGCTGGTTGGGTACTAGAAGATATGGTCCATGTGGTTATATTCACTGTGGTTTTCACAGTTAAGTTGCAAACTCTCATGGAATCAAATTGATTCAGCACTTGGCTCTATGGAGTCCTTTCTTTAAACTTGAAGCTACTGGTTGGACATTACTGGAGGAACTCTTTTGTATCTATCACTAGACTGAAAAAATAAAGATTCCAGGACTAGAGTAATGTAGAAAGAAATTTTAGTGTCCTTTGGTAATCCATCATAAATACACTCTTACTAACCCACCAACCCTTTATGCAATGTAAACTAGTGTATTTCCTTCTCTCTGTTCTCCCACAAAATTTCCATATACCCAACTTGAATAAAATATCTTGTCCTCCAGAAATAAAATGAGAAAGTTGGTTCTGTTCTTTCCTATCAGGGTCTAGGTGGTATTGGAGGTTGGGGCACAGTGGACTTAACACTCGTTTTTATCTAGTATTTTATTCAGCAGCCTCAGTGCATCTGGGTTGCTGAATCTCATCAAGTTGGCTGGTTTTTGGAACGACGACCTTTCTTCTGCAGGTGTCTGTCACCTCTATCACCAATCTGTATGGCTGTCAAAGAAATGATGACCTGCCCATGACCTATATCTTTTTGGTCCATCAGGACACAGTGGCCAACAGGACCCCTTTCCTAAGTTGTTATTATTATTGTTGTTGAAATTGTTATTAGCTTCTACATAGGGAGCAAACTGAAGTGCCTCTGGTTACTGAATCTCGAATATGTAAATGTAAATCTTTGTGGAGTTGCTGGTCATGGTTGCACACTAGTAAAGCAAATCTGTATCAACAGAGACATAGAGAGAATCCAAGAGAGAATCCAAGGTGAGGAGTGGAGCAGAGTTTCTTAAGAACAAGATCCTGGTTTTCCTGGGACCATTTTACTCACTGCTGAGTTTGCATGAGAGTTTCCCTCCTCAGTTATCTCTAAGCTAGTCTAGGCATTCATTTTCCAGTGTATTTCCTTTTACCTCCTCCTTTCAGATCAGGTCATATTAGTTATTTCTGTGTAACATACTGTTGTCTCTTCTCCCAGAGACTGTAGAGCAATCTCAAAGAGGATGAGCTGAAAGGCCCTTGAGAGCCCAGATTTTAATCCAGATTTCAGAGAAAGTCCCACAAAGTGCCTAACTGCCATTTACTGAGCATTATTTGATACCAGGAAGTACAAGTAGAGTTTTAATACTAAAATCCTTATTAAAATATAATATTCTTCTCATTTTATATATTATAGAACTGAAGTTCAGAAATGCTAAATATATTTCCAAGTTCTCAAACGAGATGTTAACAAAGCTGAGATTTAAATCTAGTATGACTTGGCATCTGATTTCCAAACTTCTGCTCTGAAATACCCAGTGTGCTAAGTGGTCATTCCGACTCTTCTCTAAAGGGTTGTTTGAGAGACAATCTGAATATACCAAATTCTTGGCTCCGTTTTTACAGTGTAATCCAGTATATTTTAAGTAAACTGCAGCCCTATAATATTTTTCTTTACCAAAAGTCTGCAGATGTGTGAAGCAATTTGATTTCTGATTCAGAATCTTACATTTTTACATATTTTCTTTGACCTTTCATATGTCTACTTAAATAGTGATTTTTTTTTTCACTTACTCTTATCAAGATTTTTAGATCCATTCTACTTCTCGAGAAAGAAAATAAGCCTCTGGGTTTGTCATCACAGTTGCTTATTAGACAATATTTGATTGTATCATACAGTGAAAATAATAAGCTCAGCCACTGTGAATGGTGTTTTGAAGAAACAAAACTGTAGCTGTTAAGAGCGCACATTATCCACAGGAAGCAGCGATTCTAAGATCTATAGAGTCCTCTCTTAGCCAGGGTCAGCATTAAGCCATGGGCTGATATCAGCATGTCAAGAAGACAAAATAAATAAACAATAAAGGCAACCATGGTTAAATGATAATGCATTAAGAGAACATCTCCATTAACTCCAATTAACTTCTGGAATAGCTATTGCCTTAGACTCTTCTGAGAAGCATACCATAAGTTCACATCTCTAAGACCACTCCTACTCCATAACAGTAAGGAGGAACTGAGGCTCCTGGCTAGAGGTCCAGCTTTCTCCCCATGTGCCAGCACAAACTCAAGTTGCCCAGATGTGAATGCAGGCTGGCTCAAAGGGGCACACGGAGCAAACAGATCATAATTTCTTCTCAGTGTTCTTCCATCTGCCTACACCCAAAGAGGCAAGCCAACTGCAAATAAAAGTTTCTTTTCTTTTCTAATAACCAGAATTTAATAACATCAGCAAAACAGAAGCTAAACATGAAATTTCAGTCTCATTTGGAAATGGGATGTCAAGATGTATTTTGCAATAAATGCTGCATTTTTCCTTGTTTTTGATCAATATCTGGAGGTGAGTGCGTGGGGTACGGAAGCTGCGAGCAGTCACAGGTGCCTGGACGTTTTCCCTATAATCTCCCTCCCTACCCCAGCCCCTTGATTCTGCAGGCACAAGGAAAGAAGGGACAGGCATTGGTATAAAACAAATTTACTATTTTAAACCTTTGATCACAGTTTTGGTTTTTTAAAAAATCAATACACCATATTAGAATTTTAGTTCACTGGATAAGATCCAGCAATCAAAGAATTCAGAACATCTGTGCTTATGGAAAGGGTCCTCTGCCTTCATGTGAGATTCATTGGCCCCCTCTGGCGGCATCTCGAGGGTATTACCTCCAGGGACCTTGAAAAGGGTTTTAGTTCAGTCCCTGGGGTTCCACTAGTAGGAAGTCATTTGGAAGAAAGACTTGAAAACACAGGTTTTTTTTTTTTTTGTTCCTACAACTGAAACTTATTTTAGAATTTTATAAATGATTTATATCGGTACAAATTTAAGTAGAAGTGACAAATTCCTGAATCTCCAATGAATCTGATAGATGCACTAGTTTGAAGAAGACTGCTTAATTTTTTTTTTTTTTTTTTTTTTTTTTTTAAATCTAGAGCAAACCCTGAAACAAAAGCAGAGGTATGTCAGTTGCCATCTCAGAATGTTGAACCAAAGAGACTGACATGGTGAGACAGGAGTCCTGCTTTGCTGGTTCCTACTCACTCAAGCGGAAGGTTATGTAAGTTCTTCCTCAAGGGGCTTTAAGATAGAAAGGGCATAAAAAATACACACCGCACATAATACATTAGGAAGGGCAGGGGGGCGGGTTTTAACCAGACCCCAGGCTTCACGGGACCTTGCTCTTCTCAGCTTGCCAAGGGGCCATGGCAACTGACAACTTGGAGAATATTCTGACTTTTAGCATGAAAGAACACAGGAACACACAGCACGACTGGGAAAAGAAAGCTTGAGAAGAATAGTATATTTTAATACGGATTTTAGTATAAAAATCGACTTGTACTTCCTGGTATCTAATAATGCTCAATAAATGGCAGTTAGGCACTTTGTGGGACTTTCTCTGAAATCCGGTTTAAAAACTGGGCTCTCAAGGGCCTTTCAGCTCATCCTCTTTGAGATTGCTCTACAGTCTCTGGGAGAAGAGGCAACAGTATTGTTACACAGAAATAACTAATTTGACCTAATCTGAAAGAAGGAGGTAAAAGGAAATACACTGGAAAATGAATGCCTAGACTAGCTTAGAGATAACTGAGGAGGGAAAGAGCAGTGAGTAAAATGGTCCCAGGAAAACCAGGATCTTGTTCTTAAGAGATTCTGCTCCACTCCTCACCTTGGATTCTCTCGATGTCTCTGTTGATACAGATTTGCTTTACTAGCATGTAACCATGACCAGCAACTCCACAAAGATTTACATATTCGAGATTCAGTAACCAGAGGCACTTCACTTAGCTCCCTATGTAGATGTTAATAACAATTGCAACAACAATAATAATAATAACTTAGGAAAGGGGTCCTGTTGTCCACTGTGTCCTGATGGACCAAAAAGATATAGGTCATGGGCAGGTCATCATTTCTTTGACAGCCGTATGGATTGGTGATAGAGGCGACAGACACCTACAGAAGAAAAGGTTATCATTCCAGAAAGCAACCAAAATGATGAGATTCAGCAACCCAGATGCACTGAAGTTCAGAAATGCTAAATACATTTCCAAGTTCCCAAAGAGATGTTAACAAAGCTGAGATTTAAATCTAGTATGGCTTGGCATCTGATTTCCAAACTTCTGCTCTGAAACACCCAGTGTGCTAAGTGGTCATTCCGACTCTTCTCGAAAGGGTTGTTTGAGAGACAATATGACTATACGAAATTCTTGGCTCAGTTTTTATAGTTTGATCCAGTATATTTTAAGTAAACTGCAGCCCTCTATTTTTCTTTACCAAAAATCTACAGATGTGTGAAGCAATTTGATTTCTGATTCAGAATCTTACATTTTTACATATTTTCTTTGACCTTTTATATGTCTACTTAAATAGTGATTTTTTTTTTTTTCAGACTGCCACCAAAGGCAACCCTTACCCCATTAGAGTGCTACTGGAGTTGGAAAAGGAGATGTGATTTTTGTCATATTTCTTCCTTTTATCATCTGTCTTTTCCCATTCTAAATCATGGTAATATTTGTCTTTATTAAATACAGTTTTTGGTGCATTGTAATTAAACATCTTAATGAGGTTCCAGGAGCTGTAGAGACACACATGCACATAGCACTTGGTGTGTTATCTGCCTTTTGATATATGATCACTAGACCTTTCTTTTTCTTAAATTAGTGTAGCATTAGCTTGGTGAGTTCTGCTTCTGAGGTGGTAAACCAAGGCAGCATCGGAGACCCCTGAGCAATGTGTCCTCGGTTCCTCAATATTTTGGAGATATCTCTTTAAGCAATACATTTTTGCCCTTTGAACTCTGGAGGCCAGACATTAGCAATTCTTCAACCTCTCTTAGTTCCTAGAAATTCTCCCAAGGGAGGAGAATGTTTTAATGTTTGGTTTTGGGTTTTGTTTTCCTGGCCACCTTATCAGACACCCTTGCGTCTTCTCAGTTTGATAGGCTCTTGGCCACAAAAGGGGACACAATGAAAGATTTAGCTCAAGGACAGGATTTCCAGTAAGTGAGTAAAAACAGGAAAGCCAGAGGCGGGGCTGGCCAGCTCTGAAGGGACCTCATCGCTGTTTCAAAGCAAATACCTGTCATGCTGCCTCATGAGTCATTTACAATAGCCCCTGTACTTCATAAGTTGTTTTATTAAATGACACTCTTTTTTGATATTGGAGTTTGCTTTTTCCACTCTGCCATCCCAAAGGGGTCAGCAAGGAGACTCTGGAAGCACAGTGGTAGACATGGCCGCCTTCTGAAGGAGTCAGTAGCCCTCTTTGTGGTTACATACAGTGGAAACAACTCCTTGCAGCTCATGCCTAGATATCAGCAAAGGAAGATCATTGTGCCCATCTGCTCTATTTATTTATTTATTCATTTATGTATTTATTTATTTATTTATTTTTTGCAGTACTTGAGATGTGCCCCAGGGGCATTCTACTTCCGGGCTGTACCCCTAGCCCTGTTTTTTATTCTTTCTTCTGGAAACAGGATCTCACTCATTTGCAGAGGACCTCACTAAGTAGCTGAGGCTGGCTATGAACCTGTGATCCTCCTGTCTCAGCCTCCCAAGTACTGGGATTACAAGCATGTGCCACTATTCTTGGCTTACCCTTTTTTTTTTTAGTTGAGTTGAAATTCACATACATAAATTTAACATAAAATTAAATACACAGTAGCATTTAATGCATTCACAGTGTTGTGTGCCCGCCATCTCAAGTGAGCTTCAAAACATTTTCATCACCCCAGAAGAAAACCTCATAACCATTCGACAGTCACTACCCATTCCTCTTTCCCCTATCCACTGACAACCACCAAACTGCTTCCTGACTCTATAGATTTACCTATTCTGGATATTTTATGTAAGTGGAATTATATAACATGTAACCTTTTGTCTCTGGCTTTTCTCATTTAGCATGATGCTATTGAGGGACATCTATGTTGTAGCATTTATCAACAGTTTATTCCTTTTTACAGCTGAATAATATTCCACAGAATGTGTCTATCATATTTTACTTTTCCTTTTGTCCACTGATGGATATTTAGGCTGTTTACACCTTTGATTACTGGGAAGAGAGCTGCCACTAACCTTTGCTTGGACACTTTATTTCATCTTATTTAGGTATGTAGGTAGGAGCAGAATTACCAGTTTGTATGATAATTTTGTGAGCAATCTTTTGAGGAACCGCCAGACTGTTTCTTGAAGCTGATGAACCATTTCATATTCCTATTACCAGTGCATGCGGGTCCAAATTTGTCCTAGTGATAGTGAATGTCTTCCTATGCTTGATCATTAATATATTTTCATAGGAGAAATATTCAAATCCTTTCTTATTTTAAAAATTGAGTTCTTTGTTCTATGGCTTTGCAATTGCAAGAGTTCTTTATGTATTCTGGATACATGAATTTTATCATATAAAGGATTTGGAGATTTTTTTTTTTATTGTTTGATTATCCTTTTCTTGAGAATATGCTTTGATGAAGAAAAATTTTTAGTTTTGATTCAGCTACAGAGATGAAATTAGTGGTATGTTGGAAGGCCGATAGTTCTCAAAAATTCTTTACTAGAGGCTGGATATGGTGTCACCTGCCTATAATCACAGTGCTTGGAAAGCTGAGACAGGAGGATGGCAGGTTCAACTCCACCTCAGCAACTTAGCTAGGCCCTCAGCAACCTAGTGAGACTCTGACTCAAAGTAAAACTAAAATAAAATATAAAAGAGCTAGGGTGTAATCAGAGATAGAACACCTCCTGGATTCAATCCCCAGTACTAAAAATTGGCTAGGATTAAGACATATTTTGTGTTCTTTTTTCTTTTTTTTTTTTTTTTTTGGTACTGAGGAGTGAATTCAGGGGCATTCTACCTCCGAGCTATGCCCTTTCTATTCTTTATTTTGAAACAGGGCCTCACTAAGTTGCAGAGGGCCTCACTAGGTAGTTGAGGCTGACAGCAAACCCAGATCCTCCAGTCTCCTTTGTGTTCTTTTAAAAGGCATGCTATACATTTTTTTTTTTCTTTTGGTGAAAAACACTTTTGTTCTTTTAAAATGTGCCACACTTTGTGGTTAACTGATTAATTTCTAAAGTATTTGGCATATATTTACTGAAAGTATCACTATGCAAAATGTTTCATTTTTTACAAAGGAAACTAAAATGTGGTAAAGCAAAATTGATTTGGAACCAGGTATTTCAATTGTTTCTAAGACTCACATATGTTACTTATAACCTCATGGCCTGCAGGTAAGCTTATTTAATTTGGAATCTACCTCCTGTCAGGACACTGAAAGAAGAAACCCTGAAGATGTATGTGAAGACGTACTTTAAGTATCATCTATCTGACAATGAAGATGAGCAAAGGTAGTTATGGAAACCATTTCATCCTTAATTAACTCCTCTGATGCAACCTCTCCTCTCCTCCTTTTCTCTTCTCTTCTCTTCTCTTCTCTTCTCTTCTCTTCTCTTCTCTTCTCTTCTCTCTCTCTCTTTCTGAAGTGGAGAAATGATTCAGTTTTTCTTTATCTCTTTGGAGTACTCTGAACCCTGCATTCTTGGTTCATCTGTCTTGTCAAGCTGAACAAATAATGCAATGACCAAATTAGCTGTCTCCTCGCTTTTACTTCTACACTTATTAAAAGCTTGCATGAAAAGCTGAAGTAGTTTACATGGCCAGATTCCCCCAAAGGGTAGATGAAATTAATACACCTTGATGGCTTCATTCTAACTAGCAATGCTGCGGGTACTCAGCTGACAAATGGAAAGTTCTGTTTACTGCACTAAACTACAGCAGACTCATAATTGATTTGCAAAAGGGCAAAAGCAATAGAGACACATAAACGCACACACACACACACATACACACCAGTATCACACCCAGAAAACACCATTTTATCACTTCCAAGTTTACAGAGAAAACCCACTCTTTGATGAACAATTTCACAGAATTATAGAGCTGGAGGGGACAGAAAAGCCCATCCATCTGCTGTCTGTGTCCCCGTCAATCACGACAGGGTAATGTCAAACATTTCAGCTTATTACTTTCTTCTCTGACATTCACTAAACAGGACAGAGATGTCCTAGTTTCTGCAGAGATATTAAATAACTCTCCCCAGGCTCCAGTAAAATTGTTTCCATCCATGAAAGTTCTTCATCTTTGAAAGAACTGCTTCTTCTTTGGATGGGAGAAGGGAGGGAGAGGACAGAAGGAAGAGTTTCTTTCAGGGTTATATGTCATGATCCATCAGCTACTGGCTTCGAAACTATGTTTGGGGCCATGTCTGAAATTAATTGTAAAAAGTACTAAAGCTAATACTTCTTGTCTCATTAGTGTCTACCCATCTCCTGAGAATTGAATAGTTTATGCTACAGGAGGAGCCTCAGGTTTCTAGTTCAAGTGTTACAGGGCTCAGTCCCAATATATCTTATGTCCCCAATGCTGCTCCCCATGGGCACGGCACACAGTTCTGACTGTGTGCCCAGGGTGACCAGTTGGACTTCCTGCAGCTAGGAGAACAGGAAAAAGGAGAAATCAACCCACAGAGCCTTCTCTGAGTCTTGTGACATACATGTGAATATCTGTTTAGACAACAACACTTCAACACTACTTCACAATTTCCTATATACGCTTTACAATACTTCACCAAAACAGAAGAAAAAATGCATCCCTTTCCAGGGACTTTTGTCTTACTCCTAAGTGTCTTTAAGTCAAATTTTTAAATACTGGCTTGGTTTTTATCTTTTTTTTCCCCTTAGGTTTATGGTACTTATGAAAGCTGTTTTGGATGATATGCCTGATCCTGGCCCTACCTCCTCTGTTTGAATTTTTCTTCCTCCTTCCCTCTCTCCCTCCCTTCCTTCCTTCCTTCCTTCCTTCCTTCCTTCCTTCCTTCCTTCCTTCCTTCCTTCTTTCCTTCTTTTTCATTCTTTCTTTGTTTCTTTCTTTTATGGTACTGGGTATTGAACCCAGGGGTGATCTCTCTCTGAGCTATATCCCTTGCCCTATTTTATATGAAACAGAGTCTCACTGAGTGGCTGAGGGCTTCACTAGGTTTTAGAGGCTGTCCTTGAACCTGGGATTCTCCTGTCTCAGGCTCTAAAGTACTGGGATTACAGGAGTGTGCCACCATACCCAGCTTGAATTTTCTTCTTTTCCAATGGATATCATGCCCTTAGAACCCTTGTTGTACTCTCTGTGTGACCTCTGCTGTTGATTGCCTATATAGTTCACTTCTCCTGATAGGCAGGAAGTTCCGTGGACTCCTCCACCTCAACCTTCTAGGAGACAAGAGGAGAGGAGAGGTGAGGAGAGGAGAGGAGGGG